>PVIW01003826.1:0-122932 GCA_004026585.1 Noctilio leporinus
TTGTTCATTATTGTCCTGTAATGGGTGAGATCATATGGTATTTGTCCTTCACTGACTGGCTTATTTCACTAAGCATAATACTCTCTAGTTCCATCCATGTTGTTGCAAAGGGTACGAGTTCCTTCTTTCTTTCTGCTGTATAGTATTCCATTGTGTAAATGTACCAAAGTTTTTAGATCCAATCATCCACTGATGGGCACTTAGGCTGTTTCCAGCACTTGGCTATTGTAAATAGCGCTGCTGTGAACATAGGTGTACGTAGGTTCTTATGAATTGGTGTTTCAGGGTTCTTTGGGTATAGTCTAAGTAGTGGAATTGCTGGATCAAAAGGCAGTTCCATTTTTAGTTTTTTAAGGAAACCCCATACTGTTTCCCACAATGGCTGCACCAGCCTGCATTCCCACCAGCAGTGCACCAGGGTTCCCTTTTCCCCATATCCTCACCAACACTTGTTTGTTGATTTGTTGATGATTGCCATTCTGACAGGTGTGAGGTGGTATCTTATTGTGGTTTTAATTTGCATCTCTCTGATGACTAGTGATGTTGACCATTCTTTCATATGCCTCTGGGCCTTTTGTATATCTTCCTCAGTGAGTTTTCTGTTCAGGTCCTTTGCCCATTTTTTTAATTGGGCTGTCTGTCTCCCTGGTGTTGAGTCACATTAGTTCTTTATATATTTTGGAGATCAAACCCTTGTCTGAGGTATCATTGGCAATTATGTTTTCCCATATGGTTGGTTCCCCATGTTTTCTTATCCATTTAGCTACCCTATGTCTTTTGATTGTTGCATTTAATTCATGTTTAAGGATATTATTCACAGATACTTGTTTATTGATATTTTTCCACTTTGTTCCTGTATTCCTCTCTGTCTCTCTTTGTTTCTTCATCTTGTTAAAGCAAACCGTTTAACATTTCTTGCAAGGCTGATTTGGTGGAGATGTATTCTTTTAGCCTTCTTTTGTCTGGGAAACTCCTTATTCACTTTTCTTTTCTTTTCTTGTCTTTCCTTTTTGCACCTTCCATTTTGAATGAGAGCCTTGCTGGGTAGAGTATTCGTGGTTGTAGGCCTGTGTTTTTCATTACTTGGTGTATTTTTGCCATTCTCTTCTGACTTGTAGTGTTTCTGTTGCGAAATCATTTGATAACCTTATTGGAACCCCCCTCATATGTTATTAGCTGTTTCTCTGTTGCTGCTTTTAGGATTATCTCCTTGTCTATGAAGTTTGCCATTTTAATTATGATGTGTCTTGGAGTGGGTCTGTTTGGGTTCATCTTCATTGGAACCCTCTGTGCTTCCTGAACTTGAGTGACATTTTCGCTCATCAAGCTAGGGAAGCTTTCTATCATTACATTTTCCAACAGGTTTTCTATCTCTTGTTTCTTTTCTCCTTCTGGTATCCCTATGATACAGATATTATTGTGTTTCACATCATCCTGCAGCTCTCTTAAAACCTCTTCATCCTTTTGCAGTCTTTTTTCATTTTGTTGCACTGTTGGAATACTTTTCTATATTGTCCTCCAGCTCACTGATCTGATCCTCTGCTTCCTTTAATCTGATGTTGATTCCTTCTATCGTATTCTTCAATTCAGAAATAGTATTCTTCATTTCCTCCTGGTTCTTATTGATAGCTTCTATGTCTTTTTTAATGCTGGTGTAATTTGCAGTAAGTTCCTTGTAGTTCCCCTGGAGTTGTTTGTAGTTTCCCTAGAGTTGTTTGTAGTTTTCTTTGAGCTGGCTGAGCGCATTGAACTTTTTTTTTTTTTTTTTTTTAAGATTTTATTTATTATTTTCAGAGAGAGGGGAAGGGAGAAAAGCGGAGGGGGAGAGAGACATCAATGTATGGTTGCCTTTCACCTGCCTCCAACTACAGACCTGGCTGGAGACCTGGTTTGCAACCTGGTTATGTGCCCTGGCTGGGGAATCGATCCAGTGACCTTTCAGTTCGCAGGCTGGTGCCTTATCCACTGTGCCACCAGACAGGGCTGAACTTCTCTATTCTCATTATTTTGAATTCCATATCTGATAGGTTACTTGCCTCTATTTCATTTAGCAGTCTTTCTGGGTATTCCTTTCCTTTCAGTGATGGACTATTTCTTCTTCTCCCCATTAATAGGTGTCTCTTGTTTGTTTTTGCATTTTATATTGGACTTTTCTGAGTTCCTCTCTTTGTGGTGTGACTTTCTGTCATGTGGAGGTGCACTTTCTTTACTTTCTGGATTCACTCTGGTGACATCAGATCATTCTATAGTCTGGGCCTAGTCAGCCTGTTGGAGCCAACCTGAGATTTACTGTCTTTGTCTGTGCCCTTCAGTTTTTAACCCAATTAATCTGTGCTCAGCTAGCAGGTGTAGGTACCACCGGGCAGGACCGATTAGTCCTGTTGTAAACTAATTAATGTTTGATTAGTGGTCACCTTAGGCGCCACTGGGAATGGCCAATTACTTCAGTTGTAATCCATTCAATATGTGATCAGCTGCCAGGCCCAGGCACCACTTGGTGAGTCAGATTGATTCAGTTGTAATCCAATCAATCTGTGATCAGTGGTCACTCTAGGTACCACTGGCCAGGGCCAATTAATTCAGTTGTAATCCAATGAATCTGTGATCAGCTGCCAGACTCAGAAGCCACTGGGCAGGACAGATTGATTCAGTTGTAAATCAATGAATCTGTGATCAGCTGCAAGGCTCAGATACTGCTGGGTGGGTCAGATTGATTTGAGTGGGCGGGGCTATGAGATACCTTCCGGCGGAAGCCAGTTGGCTAGTGTGTGGAATAAATCAGCACTGGGACATTGTCAATCCCTCATTTCTCTCCGCCAAGCCACTGCTCCAAACTCTCCTTAACTGTCTCTAGTCCACTCTTCCCTCCCTCTGCTGGAGCCCAGGGTAAGTGGAATGATAATGTATTTTTGTTTGTGGTCATATTAGTAATTATCTAAGTCTATCAGACTAGCAAATCCCAGCAGCTTTTTGCCTTTTTTTTTTTAAGATTTTATTTATTAATTTTAGAGAGAGGCAGAGAAAAAGAGAAACATCCATGTATGGTTGCCTTTCACCTGCCTCCAGCTACGGACCTGGCTGGAGACCTGGCTTGCAGCCTGATAATGTGTGCTGGCTGGGAATCAGTGGGAACCAGTGGCCTTTAGGTTCGCAAGCCATTTCCTTATCCACTATGCTACCAACCAGGGCCCAGCAGCCTTTTGCTTTTCATATCTGGATGTTGTTTTGCTCTCAGCTATGTTGCTGTAGGCTGGGAAACCCAGATGAGGGATGGGAACCCGCCCTTCTCAGGTGGAGCTCCAGCTCCGAACCTTCAGCTGCTACAGCCAGGGGGAGCCCAGCCAGCCCTCTCGAGTCTCCACAATTCCTACCAGCCACTTCATGTTTGTGATGGAGTGGCCTCTTCTGACTGTCCATGGTTATAAGGCTTCTTTCCAGCTGGTGTTCTGTTGGTTATCCAGATGATTTCCCACCCCAAATAGGTTGTAATTCCATGCTGGTTCTGGGAGAAAACTGGTGTAGCTCCACTTACTCCACCATGTTGGTCCCTCTAGATGAAGTGTTTTTAGTATCTAAAGACTGTTTCTTAGGCCGCGTGTCTGTCTGCAGGTCATGGGGGTGGTGGGGGGAGACCATGTGTCCATCTTCCATCTGCATGTCAGTCTGGGAAAGAGATTGCAGTGTTTTCATTTTAATTAGTTCATTTTTATTGTATTTTTTTGGAAGATTTAAATTTATTTTTTAGAGAAGGGAAGGCAGGGAGAAAAGGGAAAGAAACATCAACATGTGGTTACCTCTCTCATGCCCCCAACTGGGGACCTGGCCCACAACTCAAGGCCTGTGCCCTGATGGGGAATCAAACCCATGACCCTTTGTTTCACAGGAGGGCATTCAATCCACTGAGCCACACCAGCCAGGGCCCTTTTTCCTTTTTGAGTTGCAGTATTAATAGCATTGTTGCTTCTTATCAGTGTATTATACAGTTTTTGAATTTTCTTTCTCATTTTATGTTTCAGTTGGACCCCTCCCCATTTCATTTGCTTCTCTAATTTGTGGAAGTCACATTCCCTTTCAGTGGAAGCTGCTAACATACACATTTAAGCTCATAATTCACAATGACCCTTTCTTTGCCTCCCCTAACCCTCAGAATGCTTTATAAACAAAAAGGACTCATGGACACAGATGAGAGAGGGGTGTGTGTGAGGGGAGAGGGAGGGATGGAGAGAGGGGAAGAGGGTATGGGGAGATAAATGGCAATAGAAAAAAACAATAAAAGAAACTGAGCCTTTGGAGGCTCCCAGACTAATTAATTATGGTTGGGTCTGCCAGGGGTCTGTTTAAGCTCCCCAGGGGCAATACCCAGGGTTGATACCACGAGTCCTGTGGCCTCCGCTGGGTTCCCTCCACACGGGGCACTGATGCAGCTACCTAGAGACTGGCCAAAGGTCAGGGAGCCGGGAGACTCAGCTGACCAAGCAGAAACGGGAGAGAAGTGTGCTGAGCAGGGATCTGGTCCACAGATGGCAGCACCCTGCCAGGAGGCAACATAATTGTTCCCTTGTGTACAGGACAGCTGGGCCACAGGGAGCACTTCAGGTCGCCTTGATTCCTTGGCAGAAGACTTCTCAGCCAGAGTCCAAACTGGACATACATGTGCCCTGGGGTCGGGCCCATCCCTCCTCACCAGGGGTTTCCCCCTGTTCCAGCCTCCTCCCCCGCCCCCCACCCAACAGTGTGATTCTCCCTACGCCCACTTACAGGGCCTTGGCCTGGCTTGCCTTTGCACTGCCTTGCTCCCGACACCTGGCTCCTCCCCACACGCCACCTGGCCAGCCCTGCCCTGACTAGCCAGACTCGCTCACCGCCAGTCAGAACACATCCAAAGTCAATAAACCCCAAGCAGTATAAAAAGAAAACATACCAAGGCTCATCGTAACCAATAACTGGAAGCCAGTGATAAAAATCTTAAAAGCACATAGAGGCAAAGAAGGCATGTCACAGGAAAATTCAGGCAGGAATAGCTGCCAAGTGTTCAGAAAGTCTGCAAGCAAAAAAGCAAGGAGTGACATCTTCAAGGTAATGAAAGAAGACTTGTCAATCAAAAAGTCTACACCTAGAAAAAGTATCCATCAAAAAGGAAGGCAAGGTAAGGTATTTCCAAAAGATAAAGCTGAGAGAACTTGTCCTTGGCAGACCTGCAATAAAGTCAATGAGAAAGGACATTGTTCAGGCTGCAGGATACACGGTGCAAACTAGGGAAGAAATAGCAAGTGTTTGTCTGTCTGCTAATTTTAAAATATCATTGAGAGACTTCCTGCCAGAGTGGATGAGTAAGTAGACACGATTCACCACCCTCCTCAACAATAAGAACTACCACTTCAGAACTACCAGAACTGCATGGAAGTCGAGCAAACAAAGATATAAAGCCATGTTCATCCACACAGGTAGAAGAGGCAGAGAAGGGGTGGAGAGGACACAGTTGTGGGGTGGTGGAGGTGGTGGCAAGGCCGGGGCTCTGGCCAGCCAGGACAAAGTTCACACGTTGTAAAAGTTGGGAGGGACACCTGGGGAGCAGCTCATGACTCTGGCACTGGGGAAAGTAAAGCCTCGTTGCTTCTGACTGAGAAATCCAGTGGGGGTGGACCGAGGAAGAAAATGCTGGTTTTTCAGCCAAGTCCGATTGTTTAGAGGCCCCACAGTCCTATAATATCTACAGACCCACCCACCCTTGCAACCACAGTCAGGGAAACAGCTAGAGAAGTGCCAGTCCCATATAGGAAGCTGAAGAAGTGTCTGCAAAGAGGCCAGTGTGGAGCAATTGGCACTGATAACTCTCAGACCCTCCCCCACATACAGTGCCAAAACCTGGTGAAACGGGCCATCCAGCACTGACAACTACCTAAGGTTCTGCCCCTTATAACATCTCAGGTGCCACAGCTCTACCTAAGACATAGAGGGAAACACAGAACGCTACCAAGATGAGAAGACAGAGAAGTATGGCTCAAAAGAAGGAACAGATCAAGGTTCCAGTGGGAGAACTAAGTAATGAGAAGATAGTCAACCTCACAGATGTTCAAAATGCTGGTGATGCAGATGCTCACAGACTTGACAGACATGCCTGCGTACAGCAAATGCAGAAGAAAAGAAGTGAAGGCTATTCTAAGTGAAACAAAGGAGAACCCATATGAAATCAATAGTGAAGGAAGGAATCTAGGGTTCAAATCAATGATTTGGAACATAAGAAAGAAAGAAAGAAAGAAAGAAAGAAAGAAAGAAAGAAAGAAAGAAAGAAAGAAAGAGTCAACCAGTACAGAATGAAGAAATAATTGCAAAAAACAAGGAGAGGCTTAGGAACCTCTGGGATGACTTTAAACATACCAATATCCAAATCATAGGGGTGTCAGAAGAAGAAGAGCAAGAATTGAAAACTTATGTGAAAAAATAATGAAGACACTTACCTAATTTGGTGAAGGAAATAGACACACAAATTCAGGAAGCACAGACAGTCCCAAGCAAGCTAAACCTAAAAAGGACCACATCAAGACACATCATAATCAAAATGCCAAAGAGGAAAGATAGAGAATCTTAAAAGTAGCAAGAGAAAAGAAGAGCATTCCCTACAAAGGGATTCCTATAAGACTATCAGCTGACTTCTCAAAAGAAACTGCAGGCAAGAAGGGCCTGGCAAGAAGTGGTAAAAGGGATGAAAAGCAAGGACCTACAACCAAGATGACTCTACCCAGCAAAGCTGTCATTCAGAATGGAAGGGCAGATAAAGTGCTTCCCAAACAGAGTAAAGCTAAACGAATGAGTTCATCATCACCAAGCCATTATTACATGAATGTTAAAGAGACTTAAATAGGATCAGAATAATAGGTATGGGGATAATTTTTTTTTTTTTTTTTAATATGTAACGCTTCACGAATTTGCGTGTCATCCTTGCGCAGGGGCCATGCTAATCTTCTCTGTATCATTCCAATTTTAGTGTATGTGCTGCCGAAGCAAGCATGGTATGGGGATAATTTAAAGGGTTATCTGCTAAGAAGGGGAAAGGAGAGAAATAGAAAGCTGGGGCAGAGATTAAGAAACATAATTGGTGGGTACAAAACAGACAGGGGGATGTTGAGAATAGTATAGGAAAAGGAGAAGCCAAAGAACATATAGGTGCAACTCATGAACATGAACTAAGGGGTTGTGGGGACAGCTGGAAAGAAGAGTACTAGGAAGAGGGGAGAAAAGGGAAAAATAGGGGTAACTTATAACAGTGTAATTAGTAAAAAATAATTTTAAAAATGTATTATTTCCAGAAAGAGGAAGAGAAAGATGCAGAGATGGAGACAGGGAGAGAAACATCAATGTATGGTCGCCTTTCACCTGCCTCCAGCCACAGACCTGACTGGAGACCTGGCTTGCAACCTGGTTATGTGCTGACTGGGGAATTGAACCAACAACCTTTGGGTTTGCAGGCTGGTGCCTTATCCACTGTGCTACCAGCCAGGGCTAATTTAAAAATGATTTTAAGAGTTATTGACAGCCCTGGCTGGTGGCACAGTGGATAAGGTGCCGGACTGCAAACCCAAAGGTTGCTGGTTCGATTCACAGCCAGGGCACAAAACCAGGTTCCAAGCCAGGTCTGCAGCCAGGTCTGTAGCTGGAGGCAGGTGAAAGGCAACCACACATTGATGTCTCTTTCCCTCTCTTCCTTCCCCCCTCTCTAAAAATAATAAATAAAATCTTTTTTTAAAAGATAGTTATTTAAGGAAAACATACTGTGTAGTGATTAGAACACTAGCACAAAACACAGACATGGCATGAAAGAATGTAAATTTCTTACACTGTGTGTGAAAATAACTGAAAGCAACAAACTAAACATGTAGAACAAGTAAGAAAATGGAGAGACCCTGGCTGGTGGCTCAGTGGGTTGGCACTGGCTGCGAACCCAAAGTTCACTGGTTTGATTTCCAGTCAGGACAAATAACCAGGTTGCAAGCCAGGTCTCCAGCCAGGTCTGTAGCTGGAAGCAGATGAAAGGCAACCATACATTATTTCTCTCCCTCTGCCTCTCTTCTTTCCCTTTTCTCTAAAAATAATAAAAATAAATAAAATCTTTAAAAAAGAAAAAGCCCTGGCTGGTGGCACAGTGGATAGGCACCGGCCTGCAAATACAAACATTGCTGGTTCGATTTCCATCAGGGCACATAACCAGGTTGCAAGCCAGGTCTCCAGCCAGGTCCCCAGCTGGAGGCATGTGAAAGGCAACCATACATTGATGTCTCTCTCTCCCTTCCCCTCTCTCTAAAAATAATAAATATTTTTTAAAAAACAAACAGAATAACGCAATGCTGAAAACTATGGCCTCTCCTCATTAAAAAAAATAAAAGGGCAGGAAAATGTGGACTAAGAACACTGAGGACTAACAACAGGATGGGAGATTTAAAATCAACCATATCAGCTGTGGCCAGTGCAACTCAGTGGACTGAGTGCAGACCTATGAACCGAAGAGCCGAGGTTCAGTTCATGGTCAGGGCACACGTCCAGGTTGCAGGTCAGAGGCAACCACACGTTGATGTTTCTCATTCTCTTCCGTCCTCCCTTCTCTTCTTAAAAAATGCATAACATCTTCAAAAATAAAATCAACTATATCATTATTTAGTGTAAAACAAGACTAAGTTCACAAGTTAAAAGACTGTGAGATTGAATGGGAAAAGAAGACCCAATGATAGGCTGTCCACAAGAAATACTTTAAATATACTGATAGAAAGGTTAAAAGGAAAATTATACCATGGAAACACTAATCCTAAATCTACAATGGATATTTATCTACCTACCTATCTATGTATATATCTACAAACACACATATGTATCAAAGTGGATTTCAGGCTTTATAAAACACCAGAGAGCTCTGGCTGGTGTGGCCCAGTGGACTGAGCACTGGCCTGGTAACCAAAGGGTCCCCTGTTTGATTCCCAGTCAGGGAACATGCCTGGGTTTTGGGCTAGGTTCCTAGTTGAGGACACGCAAGAGACAACCACACATTAATATATCTCTCCCTCTTTTTTTCCTCCCTTCAAAAATAAATAAAATCTCGTTTTTTATTTATTAAAAAAGATTTTATTCTTAGAAAGAGGGGAAGGGAGAGGGGCAGAGAGGGAGAGAGACATCCATGTATGGTTGCCTTTCACCTGCCTTCAGCTACAGACCTGGCTGGAGACCTGGCTTGCAACCTGGTTATGTGCCCTGGCTGGGAATCGAACCAGTGACCTTTGGGTCTGCAGGCTGGCACCTTATCCACTGTGCCACCAGCCAGGGCAAAATCTTGTTTTTTAAAGGTTAAAAAGAAAACCCAACAGAGATAACAATGGATAACTCTAAATGACAAAAGGGTCATCATGAAAACAGTAATTCTACCCCTGGCTGGTAGCACAGTGGATAAGGTGCCAGCCTGTGAACCCAAAGGTTGCTGGTTTGATTCCCCAGCCAGGGCACATAACCAGGTTGCAAACCAGGTCTCCAGCCAGGTCTGTGGCTGGAGGCAGGTGAAAGGCAACCATACATTGATTCTTCTCTCCCTCTCTGCCTCTTTCCCTTCCCCTCTCTCTGGAAGTAATAAATTAAAAAAAAATTTTTTTAAATGCTAATATATATATATATATATATATAGCCCTAAAAAAAAAACCAAACCCAATAATTCTAAATGTTTAAAACAAAAGTTGACAGAACTGAATAAGAAACAGACAAATCCACTATTACAACTGATAAGTCAACACGCCTGTCTCAGTAATAGAACAGGAGAAAGAAAAGCAGGGAAGATATGAAAAATGTGATGAAGACGATTGGACAACCTGACCTGACTGACATCTGTCTGCAGGACTTTAACACTCAGACGCCAGGACGCAGATGCTCATTGCAGGCACCTGGAACTTTAACCAGGACGGACAAACAATCTGGGCCATAAAACAAGCCTCAAAGGAAAAATCACAAGAGAAATCAGAAAATACTTTTTACACCCTGGATGGTGTGACTTAGTGGACTGAGCACCAGCCTGCAACCTAAGGTTGCTGGTTGGATTCTCAGTCAAGGCACATGCCTGGGTTGCGAGCTAAGTCTCCAGTAGGGGGCGCAAGAGGCAACCAGACAATCGTTACGTCTTTCCTATCTCTAAAATGTAGTATTTTGTAAAAAAGAAAAATGTAGATACCACTCAAAAAGCATAAACTAAAAATTCTTGACAACTTTGACTTAGTAAAGTTTTACTAATTTTTAATCTGATCTTAAAACACCATTAAGAAAATGAAAAAACATATATATTAATAAAATGAAAAGGCCAAAGGCTATATTTGGAAACAGACTGTCATCTAGAAAAGTATTACAACCCAAGAATGAGAAGACAAACCACCCAATTTAAAAATGGGCAAAACCTGTGAACAGACACATGGCTAGAATGGTCCACAAGGGCGCCGTGGGCTCGGAAACGTGTCTGCGCTCATTCAGCACTGGACGCAGACACAACGTACATCACTAGGCGGATGGAATTTGAGAAGAGTAAGGTCACCGAGTGTGGGCGAGGACATGGAGTGACTGGAACGGGGACACACTGTGGCAGGAGTGTAAAAATGCTGCAGCCAATATGGACAAAGTTTTGGTAATATTTTATAAAGCTAAAAATGAAAAAAAAAGAAAACGCAAAAACAGAAATGTCATTTGTAGTTAGTTACCTTATAACTCAGCATTTAAGTTCCTAGTCATTTATCCAAGAGAAATAAAAAAGCAGGTCCACATAAATACTTTTACACAATGCTTATAGCAGTTTTATTCATAAGAGTCCAAAGTGGAAATGCAAATTTCTATCCACAGACGAATAAGTGATGGCTTATCCATACAATTGACTATGACTCAGCAAAGAGAAAGCACTGCTGCCACACATACTACAATGGGTTGTTTGAAACATGCTGAAATGAAAGAAGTCAGACACACAAGATTACATACTACATGCATCCACTGATGACGTCCTAGAAGCGAAACTCATCTATACCAACAGTGGTCGCACTGGGCTGGGATTAGCTGAGAAAGAGCAAAAGGGAACTTTTGGGTGTTGTTAGTTAAAACTGTGCACTGCGGTACGTGACTGCATGGGAGCTGGGTATCAGCAACATTGACTCAATGACCTCGTAGCACCTGTGCCCACATGATAAATGGCCAGTCCCTGGGCAGAGGACTGGAGGCCCTCTCCGCATGACTGCCTGAAGGCTTCTAGGTTTGCTGGAAATTGTTAGTAACTCAAAATATGCTTTCATGGGGAAAAAATAGATTGTTTATACATTTTGGAAGTGGTTATTTTGGTTAGTGTTCCGATAAGGAAATGGTCTCACTAGACAGTTACCAACTGGGGAATAGATCGTGCCTGCCCCACCAAAGCAGGGACCTGCAGCAGCTTATTTCTACTCGTTTCTTCCTCCTTTAGCTGATCTCTGTAGACCAATTCAAATACCACCTCTTCTGTGAAGAGGCCCCAGATCCGCCCTGCTACGCCAGTCACCTCCTTGCCTAAGTTCCTACACAGCTAGCGACGTTGAGTCTCTTTCTGCACTCAGTGCGCCCTCGTCCGTTTTCCCCGCCAGACCTGGAATGACCTCATGTTGCATGGGGTCTTCCTCATCAGTTTGCCCAGAATTTCGCACTGTCCTTTCAGGTCAATACATTTCCAAATAAAATGTATTTGTTATTATACAAAACAAGCCCAAGAGTAGGAACTGACAAGAGTTGAGTTCAATCCCGGATCTGCTAAGAGGGAAGTTGTGTAGCACAATGGAGTGACCCAGAACAATGCACAAACTAAGTGATGACCACGCTCCCCAAAGCAAAGGCATGGTCACAGCTGAGCTCTAATTGCAGCAAAAACGAGGCACTCGGCTTCTGCTGGCCCTTGCCTGTAACTTCTGACTTCAGGGTAGGCAGGAGACAACAACCAGGCTAAGAATGAAGGTATTTCCAGAAGACCAGTGGAAAACCACAAAACCCAAAGGTTTGGGAATAGCAGTACAAAAAGGGCAAAGCAGGAAAGGCACCACTTACACAGGTTTAGGGTGTGCTTTTAATTGTCCTCTGCTAGACGCCAGGGACAAATAAATCAATCAGCTATGGCAGTTGTCCTCCAACCAGCAGTGTAATAACAAAATAGATAGATATAAAACACATCAAAGTCAGTGCAGGACCAGAGGTGAGAACCCAGCAAGAGCACAGTGGATGGGACCTCACGGTGAGCAGTTAACCAGGCGAGGAGAGTATTCAAATGGGGACAGAGGCCAGGAGGCAGAGACAGCTAGGGTAAGGGAGCGTCACTTAGGTGTTGCTGTAACGCCAACCACGTGGCAGGGATTAGTGGTGGGACATGAGTCTCCTGGATGCAAAAGGCCTCAGGGTGGATTCAGGAGACAGGGCTCAGAATACATCCTAAGGGCCACAGGGAACCAACCTATGGTTGTAAATAACAGTTCTCCAACTTGCTTTTTTGATAGGACAAAATTTGCTACATAATACTGTTTTAAAGGAATAAGATGGGACACACAGGTCTCCCTCAAAGGGATTTAACTCAGGGATGAACTTTAATTGTGCAATAAAATACAGAAACCTTTTCCAGACCTAGTTCCTGGCCCCAAACTGTTCCAGCTCAGAGTCAGCTGTCCAGTCAGGTGGCTGTCTCAAAAATACGCGTTCCTAGCCAACGACACTGGTCCAGCAGGCTGCAAACGGTGGGTGGTAACCCACTCGTAAAGCAGCCCCATTTGTGACCTTGGGAGATACTGACACACCCAAAGACACTGAATGAGGAGGACTCATGCCACTCCTGGCCAAACATCACTCACTGAGCTGGAGAATAATTACTTCATGAGTTGTCTCTATGTTCCCCCCGACTGACAGATTTCTCACTCAAATGTAGGGGGGTCTTACTCAAGGGAAGTCCCTCTTGGTGAACCCCTTGGAAATCTTTCCCATACTCAGTACATTCATACAGTTTCTCTTCAGTGTGGATTTTCTGGTGTTGAAGGAAGTTTGACCTCTGAATAAAGCCTTTCCCACAGTAACTGCACACATAGGGCTTTTCCCCAGTGTGAATGATCTGATGGAGAAGCAGCTTGGAGCTCTGGATGAAGGCCTTTCCACAATCCTTACACTCAAAGGGCCTGTCCCCAGTATGGATTTTCTGATGTTCAGTGAGATGAGCTTTCTGGAGAAAAGCTTTCCCACACTCCTTACATTCGTATACCCTCTCTCCAGTGTGGATTTTCTGGTGTCGAATGAGGTATGAACTCAGAAAGAAAGCTTTCCCACATTCATTACATTCATAAAGTTTCTCTCCAGTGTGGATTCTCTGATGCTGCGTAAAGTTGGACGTCTGGCTAAAGCGCTTCCCGCACTCGTTGCAAACGTAAGGCCTCTCTCCAGTGTGGATCCTCTGGTGCTGGATAAGCTTGGAGCTCCGAATAAAGGCTTTCCCACACTCGTTACATTCAAAGGGCCTCTCTCCAGTGTGAATTCTCTGATGTTCAATGAGGTCTGAGCGGTGACGGAAGGCCTTTCCACATTCCTTACACTCGTACTGCTTCACTTCTGTGTGGATCTGATAATGTCGAATAAGGCTTGAGCTCCTAATGAAAGATTTCCCGCATTCGTTACATTCGTAGGGTCGCTCTCCTGTGTGAATTCTCTGATGCCGGATGAGTAAGGAACTCTGACTGAAGCCCTTCCCACACTCTTTGCATTCAAAAGGCCTCTCCCGGGTATGGACGTGCTGGTGTCGAATCAGGTCTGAGCTGTGACAGAAGGCTTTCCCACACTGAGTGCACTTGAAAGGCTTTTCTCCTGTATGTGCTCTCTGATGCTCAATGAGATCCGCATAGCGAGTGAAGTCTTTTCCGCAAGCGTTACACACGTAGAGTCTTCCTCCAGTGTGGACATTCTGGTGCTGGGCAAGGTGGGAGCTCTGGCTGAAGCTTTTCCCACACTGGTCACATTTGTAAGGTTTCTCCCTCATGTGAGAAACCTGATGTCTAACTAGATCCGAAGTAAATGGGAAGCTTTTGCCACAGGTCTCACATGGGTGGGCTTCCCCTTCTATAAGCTCTCTTTGAAGTATAAGAAGGTTGGAGCCCAGAACCGGGTCTTCTCCTGATTCACTTCCCTCCTGGGCTGCCTCTCCTGTTTGGATCTTCCAGTGCGTAACTGTCACCTGCTTGAAACCTCTCTCCCGAGACAGGGAGCTCCGAAGGCCCTGCCCTTCCAGGTTTCCCAGCAGCTCCTCTATTCCGGGGTCAGAGACCCCCTGAGACTCAGGCTCAGGGGTGGGGGGCTCCATCACTGTGAGTGTTTCTGACATTGTCGTACATGGATTTCCATTCTCAGAAATGTAGGCTCCTGGGTCATCTTCTTGTCGTCAGTTCCCACATTGGAATCTGAAATAAAACAAGAGCAAGATCATCTTTCCCCCTCACTGACAGAAACCTGCTGGAGTAGATGGGGGTCAACACACCCAGGGAGGAAAGTTTGTCCTCTGCTCACACTCTTGAGCCAACACACAGTGGCCACAGAGCTTGTCTTGTCCCCAAACAGCACCCCCTTTGAGAAGGCTTCTTTGGGGCTCCAACGCTCAATTCCAAGGAACAAACTAGTTGGGTAGAAAATGAGTAGGGATGTAGCTTGGACTATCAAAACCAAGACATGTTTCCAAAGAAACACATTTATCAATTTTACTACCTCTTTATTGTCCTTCATATCCTCCCCTCCTCGCCAACTTAGATCCCATGGTCAGTGGTGCCATTTATATATACGTATTTTTTAAGATTTTATTTCATTATTTTTAGAAAGAGAGGAAGGGAGAGAGGCAGAGAGGGAGTGAGACATCAATGTATGGTTGCTTTTCACCTGCCTCCGGCCACAGACCTGACTGGAGACCTGGCTGGTAACCTGGTTATGTGCCCTGGCTGGGGAATCGAACCTGCGACCTTTGGGTTCGCAGGCCGGCGCCTTATCCACTGTGCTATCAGCCAGGTACCATATTTACCTGTGGTCACATATGAAAACTGTTCCCTTGTGCATCAACCCCAACTCCTCTGCCCTTTGCTTCCCCTATCGCACATGCATGGGAAAACCTTGCTTGGTTTGAAGTCCACCTGCTTCCTATCTGTGTCGGCATTGCAGCTGAGCTCTGAGAGATCCCAGCAGCTTCTCCGATGCCCTAACTCTCCTAGGAGGCCACTTCCTCATTTTAGTCTCTTCTCAGTGTCTAACTCTCACTCCTCCCTGAGCTGATGACCAGCTCAGCAATGAGATGAGAACATTCACTCCCTCCCATGCCTACCAATCTCCCTGGTCTGTTCCCCACACGGTGCCCTCCCTGTGACAGCATTTAAACTATTCTTGATCCAACCTACAGCAAACAACCACACCTGTGCAATAAAGCCACCCCTCTCATGTGCTCCACCACATCAAGCCTGCCCTGCCTAGCCCAGAGTGGGGGATGCTCACAGCACCACCATTCACCATGCCCAGGAATCTGACAACAGGTACCCCCCCACAAGGGGTGTGGCACAGCAAGGGGACGGAGCTGCTTCTGATGTGCTGTTCAGCAAAGCCAAGCACAGAGTTTCCAGTGTATGATGCCATTTACATCAGGTTCTAAAACAGAACCAACCCACAGAGGGAGACTTGAGACTGTGATGGTCCCCAGGGTGTCAGATTAACACGGCTCTGGAACTGTCACCCTGGGAACTGCCTTCCAGCAGGAGCCCTTAACCCCCAAGGCCATGTCTATTCTCAGGAAGGCCCCCGCAGTTACCTGTCGCTGTGTAGGAACTCACCAAAGGCTTCAGAGCACAGCACAGCATACAGATGTCACCTCAGTGCTATAGACCAGAAGTCTAGCCCAGCATGACTGGAACTCTGCTCAGGGTCACATGTGTACCCCAGGCTGAGGGCTCATCTGTACACTCTGGGAAATTCCATTTCCAATTCAGAGTGTTGGCAGAACTTAGCCTCTCATAGGCATAGCACCACATCCAATTCCTTGCTGGTGCTGGCTCCTCAGGGCCACCTGCATCTTCTAGGCAAAACCTTGCTGATCCCTCTCTGCGACCATCTGGAGAAAACCCTGCTTCTCAAGGGCTCCTATAGCAGCTGACTTCGTACCTAAATTATAGCCAACAAAGCCCTGCCACAACAGCTGGGAGGTGAGCACGTTAGGGGCTGGTAATCTTAGAGCAACCCCTTCACCCCACCTACACCTGCCAACACCTACCCTGGGACGGGCTGCTGAGCTTGGACCCTGAGGCCCACTCCTGCCTTCCTTACCAGATCATGACCCAGGAGCCCTCCCTAGTCGAGTGAGGACATCCTACAGAAGTGCTGCTGTCCATCTGGGGCCTCAGCTTCAGTCAACACAAAACATGTTGTGTTGAGGCCTTGCACTCTGTGGGTATCTCTTCTATTACTGTAGGTAGGCCCTGCCCATTTGTAAACTGTATTTACATGGAATCACACAGCATGTGCTTTTTCGTCTGCTTCTTTGCAAACTGCCCATTTTTTAAAAATTGAAATACATTTCACATGCCGTAAGACCCATCATTTTAAAGCATACATTTAAGTACCTTCTAAGATAATTCCTATGCTTATGGATCCATCGCCACTGTGTAACTGACTCCAGATTTTCACCCCATAAGTATCTGCTAACAATGTTTGCCTCTGGAAATCCCTCCTTCCCACAGCGCCCAGTCCCCACTTCACCTTACCAGGCACCTACACCCGAGCGCTCTGTAGTGCGCTGTGTCAAGGCACTGTAGACTGCTGTCCTGCCTCTGGCACACAGGCCCTCATGTCTGCAGGGGGTCCGCTGGAAGCATGACTATCACTGCTTCATTTTAGTGGCCCCTATCAGAATGTATCTGCACCCTGAGGCCAGAGACTGTGGTGGGCTTGGGCTCTTCCCCTGGCTAGGTGGCCGCACCTCTGCAACACCCTTGTCACCCAGACCTTTCACTGGGTGTTGGTCACAGTGTGTGGGAGGCCAGGACTGTCTTGAGTTGAGACTGACTATGTGAAGCTGCACCGGTGCCCCTGCAGAGCCTGGCTGGCATGAAGGCTGGCCAGCAGGGTAAAGAGCGGCAGAGGCTGCAGACTGTTCAGCACCCTGCTTCCTCTGAGTGACAGTAATCAGGACTACCAGGTCCATGACAACATGTCCTAGTGTCTCCAAAGGCTGGGTGTGATGCTGTGATGGAGGCCAGTAGGGAGACACATGGCCTGTCTCCCCACCATGGGACTCGTGGAGGAGGAACGGCAAGCGTAATGCGAAAAGGAACTGGACAAACTGAGTGTCTTATTGGAAAAACTATTTTAAAATCTGTTACAGCAGTTTGAACCCAGGCTAAAAAAGGCTAACATGTTGCCCAACCCTTTGATGCAACATGGCCTGAGGGGAATGGGACACCACACACCTGCTATAGGGAACAGGACGTGACACTTCAGTAACCTGCAGCCGCCACCCACTCAGCCTGCCCCTGCCACACAGCACAGACGGCTCCTGTCCAATGACATTCACTAAGAATGTCCTTCTGAGATAAAAACCTACTAACCTGGTTTAAAAATCTTCCTCCTGTTTATAAGAATTTCTTTTAGCTATTTTTTACATTGATTTTAATAATAAAAAAGATTTTATTATTTTTAGAGAGAGGGGAAGGGAGGGAGGCAGAGAGGGAGAGAGACATCCATGTATGGTTGCCTTTCACCTGCCTCCAGCTACAGACCTGGCTGGAGACCTGGCTTGCAACCCGGTTATGTGCCCTGGTTGGGAATTGAACCAGTGATCTTTGGGTTCGCAGGCCGGCACCTTTTCCACTGTGTTACCAGCCAGAGATGAGAAAAGAAATTTTTTTATGACCAGTTAACATTTTCACTCTGGTTCTTTTCTGCACCATGTTTTACAAAATCAGAACTACTCAGTCTTTTACCTTATTTTACTTTACTTATATATACTTTCACTTTTTAGTAATTAAAAATGTAAGACACATATTGTAAAAACATTTCAAATCCTGAACCTGGCCCAGTGTGCTTTACAGCGGACCTGTGCCTCAAGCACCCCACCAAACCCGATGAGGCAAGGTGATTTCTTCTACTCGATTTCAGGTGATGAAAGGAGACTCAGAGAATCGACTACCCAGGGAAACTGTCAGTTTCTGCTTAGCTTCTTTTTCTTCTGTGAAGTCCAGAAAAATTAAATTGATACTCATTCACTTAAAAGAAACCAGAATGAACCATCTACCTCAGTGATGAGGGGGGATTCAAAAAAATAAAAAAATAAGAAAGAAAGAAAGTTGAATAAAATGAACATGAAAAAAAAAAAAGAAAAAAAAAATGAGCAAGAGGTCCTGGCTGGTGTGGTTCAGTGGACTGAGCACAGGCCTGCGAACTGAAAGGGTGATGATTTGATTCCAGGCCAGGGCACATGCCTGGGTTGCAGGCCAGGTACCCACTGGGGGTGCACAAGAAGCAACCACACGTTGATGTCTCTCTCTCTCTCTTTCTCCTTCCTTTCCCTTCTGTTTAAAAATAAATAAAGATTAAAAAATTTAAAACCTGAGAAATTAAAAATACACCAGACTTCTGGTTTTATGACACACTGGGTAACGGCACCCACCAGCCTACCCTCCAGAGTTTGCTGGGTAACATGTCACATGAATTGTCTAAAAGCTGATGAGGAGAGAGAGGGACACCCCCAGTGCTGGAAACGAAGCGGAGCAGCCCCAAGAGGCTCGGGGTGGCAAGGGGAGAGGCATTACAAATTGTTCTCTTGTCCGCACAGTAAAGGAGCATCACAGCCTGGGGCCCTTGGGTTAGTCACTGTCCGTTGCTTTCGGCCTAAAGACAGGACGCAGGAAGGTTTGCTTCAGCCTTGAGAACAAGAAAAGAGGAGCAGGGCCCCGAGTACCACACAGGTTGAAGCTCCTGGAGAACCTGCAGCCGTGCCTGCCCCAGTCGGCGGCTGTCATCAGCCACTGCTCCTGCCACGGCCGAGGGAACTGGCACCCAGTGTGTGTGCTCCTGGTTTTCTTCCGTTCTCCTCACAACCATGAGGTTCAGATAGGTGGCCTGTGCGAGGCCACACCAGCAACTACCGCTGACCCCAACCCTTCCACCTTTGGCTCATGAGTGTTGTGGGGGCCCACTCAGCTCGGCCCCCTCTCCCCATCGCTCCCAAGCCTTTTCCAGGGGAGTCCAGAATCCCCCCCCCCCCGGGGGGTCCAGGAGAAACTGGAGCCACACGGGTAGGCTTGTGAGAACACAGAGCAACCCCTCCCCCAACTTCTCTCTGCACCTCCCCTAAACGGGACAGTGTGGTTACTGCCAGCATTAAGATACTGCTACAATGTCACAGCTACAGCAGGGACAAAAGCCCGTCTCTGTGGTCAGGAGCAAGGCGTGCCTCAGAGGCCTCACCCAGACCGTTCTGCCACTCACCGCGACTGGACCTCAGGGGGACCCGAAGGGCTGCAGCGTGATTGTGAGCCTGAGCTCGGCAGACAAACTGCTTGAGTTCTAGCCGACATCCCTGGGAAATAAATGTCAGGCCCTGAGGCCCGCAGACCAGGCCACAGCCAGTGCGCCACGGCCCTGACCCCAGAGACGGCCACCGGGGGGGATGCGGACGTCTAGGGAAAGGGAACCTTCAGGGAAGAGCAGCCACCTCTCCCCTCCTGGCAATTCTGCTTCAAGCCCGAGGGTGGAGGAAAATTTTGTTCTCCGTTTCTTCCTGTTACCTCCACCCACGCCAGGCAGGGGTGGCTGTGCACGTCCCCCCGCACAAACCCCGGGCCAGGGTCCCGCATGGTCTGCAGAGCCCCCTCGGGCTCCAGGGGCAGGAGGCCGCTTTGCAGCAACAGCAGGGCCACCGGCACCTGTGCCCACGCCGCACCCCAGGCCACCGCGGGGGACAGGCGGCTACAGAACGGCCCGCAGACGCTTCGCTAGAGGCTCCACGGCCCGGAGCGGCCGACATGAGCTCCCTAGGGAGCCAGGCTGCGGGCGCGCGGCCGGGTGGCAGCGCAGGGGGTGGCAGCGCAGGGGGCGGCCGCGACGGCTGCGGGCACACGGCTCCTCGAGGCCCAGGCTCCCGGACACCGCGCGGGCCGCGCCGCACTCAGCCCCTCCGCCCGCCCGGCTCCCTCGACGCCCCGCCGCCCCCGCCCGCGGCCCGGAACGCGCCACTCACCCGGCGCCCAGCAGCCAGAGGACGCCACGCGCCCCGCACCGAGCCCGGGCCGCCCGCCCCGCAGGCCAGCCGACAAAGCCGCTCGGCATCTCGCACTCCGCGGCCGGAAATCGGCCCCAGGCCCCGCCCGGAGAACTTCCGGTTCCGCCGTAGGCGTGCTGCGGCCGCCCCGCCTCCCGGGGGTCTGGGCTTCCGGCCGCGCCGGCGGGGGCGGGGGCGGCGTGGCGGGTCCCGCGCGTAAAGGCGGGCTGGGTCAGCGCGATGCTGCCACTCGGCGCGGCCGCGCGTGGCCGCAGGGCCGGTCCCCGGTGGGCTGCACGCGTGACTTCCAGACGTGCACTACACATGCTTACAGGGAACGTGAATGATTTAATAACGCAAAGTGTGCAAACAGACTCGTGCGCACCTCTGAAGCCGCGAACCGCTGCGTAAAGAGGTGATGGTCTGTGTTTAGAGGGCTCCCTGCCGGCGGCCTGGAAGCCTCCCCTGTCCCCTGTCCCTTGCCCGCTCATCTGGGCAAGCTGCTGAGAAAAGCCCGGCTGTGCCCCGGCCACCTGGCGCAGCTGGTTGGAGCGTGGTCCCGCGCAGCCGAAAGGTCGAAGGTTCGATCCCCGATTGGGGTGCATGCGAGTGGCATCCGATCGATGACTTTCTCTATGTGTTATGTGTCTCCCTCTCCCTCTTCTGTAAAATCAATGCAAATATCCTCGGGTGAAGATTAACTAACTAACTAAATAAAATGAAGGCCTGTCTGTTTCCTCCTAGTCCCTGCTTGCAAGTGGGAACCCTCATCCTTGCCCACAGTCCACCTTCCGTGCTCTCTCAAGCCATTTTCGGAGAACTGCCCTACAGTCGCCAGAAAAGCCTCTTGCTGTAACTAGGAAATCTCAAACCCTCTTGCTGTGTGTCTGTGTGTGGCGTCACAACAAGTCCACATCAAAACCGCATTTTGGATGAGGGTCTACTCTGTTCCTATAGGATGATCGCAACAGAAAAGCAGGAAAAGGGACCGTTCTCACTACTACGAACTGCTGCTTCCTTGTGCAAGACTAGCTGCACGCGAAGGAAGAATGCCACAACTCGTTCGTCTGTCCTTCCTCTTCCCGAAGCTGGTCGGCGGCTGCTCAAGTCCTGGAAGCACTGTTTCCAGCACCAGCTGATTTAAAAGTCAAACAGCTGCAAACGTTCAGGCCATCTGGACCAGTCACTTCTCTCTTTTCCCTAAGGCACAGTTGCGCCAGCGCCCCGCACAGTCCTGGGGGTTAGCGGTACCAGTAAGTGTGTTGAGGTCCTTGGCAGTGAAGGCACAGCGCACCACTGCCCAAGTCGTGGATGGGGTGCGGACTGTGGTAGGAACAGTAGTGTCTGGGACAGGGTTCTTTTTTTTTTTCCTTTTAAAGATTTTATTCATTATTTTCAAAGAGAAGGACGGGGAGGGAGGAAGAAAGGGAGAGGAGAATCAATATATGGTTGCCTTTCATCTGCCTCCAGCCAAGGACCTGGCTGCAGACCTGGCTTGCAACCTGGCTGGGAATCGAACCAGGGACCTTTGGGTTCACAGGCCCGCGCCAATCCACTGAGCCACCTGCTAGAGCGAGACAGGGTTCTTAAGCTCGCACTCAACAAGACAACCTGTTAAAGTTCATCGCCTAGTCTACCCCGACACGCAGAAGCAGAACATTCACGCCCCAAAACCATACTCCGTGCCTTAAGCAAGCACCCCAGGTGAGCTAGAGCAGGCAATAGGAAAAGGCGGGACCTGAGCGTGCCTTCAACCAGGGAAGAGACGCCTAGAGAACAGGTGGGCCCTGGCCTGAGCGCCAGCCCGAGGAAGGCGGGGTAGAGAGTCCGCGCAGGGGCGGGGCCTATAGAGTAGCGTTTTGGGAAACGGGAAGGGGCGGGGCCTGAGCCATCAGCGCGCAGAGAGAGGCGGGGCCTGTGGAGCAGCCTCAGGGGAAACGGGAAGGGGCGGGGCCTGTGGGAAACCGGAGGAGGAGGAGGGATGAAGCGGTAGAGGACCCGCTCACTGCGCTATGGCCGAGTGGGCTGGGCAGGGCGTTTGTGGGCGCGCTCTGTCAGGTACGGATGCAGCTCCCGGATCGCGGTGGGCCCTCCTTGGGCACCCGCCGGACCCGGGCAGTTGCTGTGCCTGCCCGTGGGTTCCACGCCCGCCGCGGTCCCTGCCCCGAAAAACAGCCTGCGCGGCGGCCATCAACAGCGACCAATTCTGGCCGGTGACCCTGGGCTTCTCCCGCTGGATCTGCACTGCGCTGGCCCAGCTCCCTGACTTTATTAAGTGCTGATAAGCCGCACGCATGCGGGGAGTGTGGCCGCGCCGTCACGCACTTCTTCATGCTGACGCTGCACCGCCACCAGCGGGTCCACAGCTCGAAAAACCCTTCGGGCGAGCAGGGCGGGAAGACTCGGTTACAGCACCCTTCTCGCCCAGCACCAGCGGTTCCACACCCGGGAGAGGCCGTTCTGGTGCGCGGGATGCAGGAGAGTTCACCAGGAAGCCCAGCTTTAGAAACCGTTACCAGTCCCACCTGGGCAGAGATGCAGCTTGGACCTGAGCGAGTTAAGCTTTGAGAGCGGCAGCTGAAGGGGAGAAGGCTTGGGGACGCGCTCCAGGTCTCTAGGCAAAAGAAAGGGCTCCCGGGAGGATGGCCCGTGGCCAGCGGGGCAGCGCCAGAGCAAGACCAGCCCAGGACAATTCTATCATCATTTGGTGCTAGCGTTTTCTTTCCAGATTTATTGCAGTGGAATGCGATCCATGCGTCCTGGGCCGCTCAGTCCGGATGCTGTTAGACACTAAAGGCCTCATCTGCTCAGGTTTATTTCCGTGCATGCTTTTTGCTTGACAGGTAACATGAAATATGCAGAGTGCGTTTTATTTAAATTAGTTTTTTCAGCCAGCCATTCTACAAAGAACAAGCTTGCATAATGCGAATGTTTTCTGTGCAGTAATAACATTGGAAACATAAAACACACGGTCAAAATATGAAACCAGGAATATGATGAAAGCCAGTGGTCGGGAAAGACAAGCGCCATCTGACAGCTCGCTGTCCAGCGCTGCCCAGAATCAAGCAGGCAGGAAGGTTGTGCCTTCGCGTGCGGAGACGCCGGAAATCCGAGCTTTCCCGAGGTCTCCCTGCCTTTGGCCCGGGACCGCGGGCAGGCGACAGTGTGGGGTCTCTGGCTCTGCCTGCGGCTTCTCCCTCCTGGAATCCTGCCTCCAGCCACCCTCAGGCCTGCGGCGCCAGGCGCGAGCCCACCGAGTCCCGGGCACCACCAGTTAGCGGAGCGCCGCAGGCTGGCAACTGCTGCTCCCCGGAACTCAGGCTAGGGCGCTTCAGCTCCCGTACCCCCACCCTCCCTTGCGGGGCCAGGCCCCACGCCTGGACTGGGTTAAGGTGGTCTTGGCCTGGACACTCTGAGCTCACCCTGCCAGGATCTTATCCCCGACGAGCCCCACGAATGCAGGGCTGGCAGGAACTACATTTCCCAGGCTGCTGCGCGGTCTCGGGGTCCACTGCACGGCCCTTTCGAGGACTCCACGTCCCAGAAGGCCGCGGGAGGCCCCGCCCCCTCCGGCTGGCCCAGCGCAGGGCTGGAAACCTAGCCGGCGCCGGAAATAGCCATCCGGACGGAGGGCAGGTAGGGTGGGCTGCAGGTGCGACCCCTCGGGACACCGAGGGAACCCTAGGAGGGTGCGCAGCGTGGCGAGCTGGAGCCTGGGCCTGGGGCGCTCCTTGGCAGCGGAAAACCCTAGGGCTGCGGACCTCGGGCCGTGGGACACCCTGAGAGCGTGAGCGGGGAGGAGGGGCGTGGAGGGATCGGGGGCATGGGAAGGGACTCGGGGGCTTGTAGGTGGCCCTGAGCCTAAGGAAGGGTCCGGGGGAGTCGTAGCGGGCCGGCTGCTGGACTGTGCGCCTGGAGCGGCAGACGTCGCGCAGCGCCCCGCTGGAGCTGGGCACCGGGCCCTGCAGAGTCGGAGCCTTACTGTAGGGGTTCAGGCAGATTTCCAGCCCCCGAGATAGGGCGCTGGAGGGTGATGGTGCCCCGAGGCCTGGGGGCAGGTGGAACTTGGACAGCTCTTTTGGTGGGGTGGTAGCCCCAAGGCCTTTGGGCAGCTCCCAGCAGAGGGCTGAGAGGAGGGCTGCCAGGCCAGCTGAGTGTCTGTTCCCAGAAACCATCTCCGCTCGCTGTGGGCATCACCCTGTGCCAGGCTGAGGACAGTGACTCTAAGCAGGGGCATCTGGGAGGGGGGTTCTGATGGGTGGAAGCATGGTGGCCTCAGCCTCACACTCTGGTCCTGTAGGTACAGCCAACATGGGTGAGCCCCAGGGGCCCGTGCGGATCCTGGTGACTGGGGGCTCTGGGCTGGTGGGCAGAGCCATCCAGAAGGTGGTAGCAGATGGGGCTAGGCTGCCGGGAGAGGACTGGGTGTTCGTCTCCTCCAAGGACGCTGATCTCACGTGAGTAGGCCCATCCATGGAGCACCCCCACATGCCCTCTGGGCTATGCCTGTCCCAGAGCCTGTTGGCTTCCTGTCTGTGCCCTCCTGCCAGGTGGCTGGTTCCGGCTGGGTGTGCACAGCTCAGCTTCTAGACAAACATCCTCCCACATATTCCTGGAGGCCCACACCCTCATGGCAGCCAGGGCCTGATCTGGCCTCTTTCCCTCTGGGAGCCCATCCCACCATTGGCCCTGCCCAGCACCTGTTCTCAGGACCCCAACCCCAGGGTGCTAACCCCTTCAGGCCTTCAAGGGACCCCTGATGGTCTGGACTACCCCTAGGGATGCTGCACAGACCCGAGCCCTCTTTGAAAAGATCCAGCCCACACATGTCATTCATCTTGCTGCAATGGTGGGAGGCCTGTTCCGGAATATGAAATACAATTTGGACTTCTGGGTAAGTGAGGGACCCCAGTGAGTGCCAGGAGCCAGGTTCTGAGAACCTCCTGGCCAGCTTCCCACATTCATGTTTTCCTCAGGAAGTTCCTGATAGTCAGGGCTTGACGCAGGCCCAGGGACCCACGCCTGCTCTGTATGTGTGGGCATGCAGGTGGGTCTGGGGGCATTTGGCCTAATAGAAAAAGCCATGGAGCTAACTAGCCCATTGGGGAACTGAGAGAAGCCAGTGTTCACTGTGTGACTTGGGCTGGTTCCTGCCCTGAGCTTAAGACTCTCTCAAGGGCCTCTCTGGTCCAGCTGTGCTGAGCCATGCCCACTGGTACCAGGTTGTGAGCTGGGTCCTGGGTCTGCAGCATGTGCTCTGGGGTTGTGGGGTGAGGGTGCGGTGTAAGGTCCAGGAAGAGAATGGGGTGCTTCCAGGTTGTACCCAAGGGTTGGCCCCACCAGTTCTGGGGAGCTGGCCTTGGCATGGTTCAGCCCTGCACCAGGCACTGGGATGGCAGAGACTCAGACCAGGTTCTGGCCAAAGCCCCTCGTCTAAGTACAGCCTTCCCAGCAGGCCGGGCCACCGCTTATCCCTTCTCCCCAGACCAGTCCAATTTTCAGAAGGGAAGATGGGGCCCTGGAAGGGGTGGGGCTGGCCAAAGGCTTTACTGTTGCTGGGCAGTAGAGCTGGGTGAGGTCCTCTGGGGTGGGTGACAGGATGGGCCCTTTCTGCCCCAGAGCCAGGTTGGGCCATCCAAGTGCCTTTCTGCCTCTGCCTCTGCCACTTGCCCTGCCCTTAGCAGCCTGTGGCTGCAGCCCAGCCTGGGGCCCAGGGATGCGGTCCTGGTCTCCAGGGCCCTAGGGCAAGCTTACCCAGGCCCTGCTGCTGTCCTGGAGTAGGACTGCCAGCTCGGGATGTCACAGGCTGGGAGGGGCAGAGCAGGTAGAATGTGGCCCAAGTACTGTCCACATCCACATTGGAGGGGCCAGGGTGTGCCCCTACTTCTGTCCCTGGTAGAGCAAAAAAGGCTGGGGTCCTGCCTGGAGGGGCCTGACCCTGCCACCACCCCCCAGAGGAAAAACATGCAAATCAACGACAACGTCCTGCACTCGGCCTTTGAGGTGGGAGCACGCAAGGTGGTCTCCTGCCTGTCTACCTGCATCTTCCCTGACAAGACCACCTACCCCATTGATGAGACCATGGTGAGAGCTTGGGGCGGGGCCTGGAGTGGGCGGGGCCGGGCTGGTGGGGGGGCCGGGCAGCAGTGGTCTCCGCTCGCTCCTCCAGATCCACAACGGGCCGCCGCACAGTAGCAACTTCGGCTACTCCTACGCCAAGAGGATGATCGACGTGCAGAACAGGTGCTCCGGGAGCCTGCCCGGCGAGGCCTGCAGGAATAGGGGAAGAGGGCCCAAGGGTGGGTGGGGCCCAGTTTGTCACACCTCCACCCCCAGGCTCCCAAGCCTCCTCTCCCTCCTTTGCCATCCTCCTGTTTTTGTACCTGTAAGAGCCCAGGGTGGGGTGGGATGCGTGGTCCCAGGGCGAGGGCTGGAGGAGATGCTGCACCTCTGCAGGGCCTACTTCCAGCAGTACGGCTGCACCTTCACCGCTGTCATCCCCACCAATGTCTTCGGGCCCCACGACAACTTCAGCATTGAGGATGGCCACGTGCTCCCTGGCCTGATCCACAAGGTGCATCTGGCTAAGAGTGAGTGCCTGCCACCCAGCATTCTGGCCAGGTCATCTCCTGATGGGGCCCACGGGGCTCAGCCAGGAGGTGCATTGGCTGGCACAGCCTCCAACGCCCACCCCTTCCCTGTCTGCAGGCAGCGGCTCAGCCCTGACGGTGTGGGGCACAGGGAAACCTCGGAGGCAGTTCATCTACTCATTGGTTTGTTCAGGAGGGTGCACAGCTGTCCCAGCACTTCTGCCCAGGCCTGCCATCCTGGCTGTGGGGAGGCACAGGGGAGCCTGGGGAGGGTTGAGGGTCTGGCTGACACCCTGGAGGAGCAGCACTGATCCTCCGAGTCTCTGCAGGTGTCTGACCTCATTGGAGTTGCTGTGTGCAGCTCTGAGCTCAGCAGGAGAAAGGACCTGGTCCATTCATGCTGAGCTCACCAAGGACTGTCCAAAGAAAGGGACCCGGCTCTGGGCTATGCCCCCACTTGGGAGAGGTGACCAGTGGCCCCATTTGGCTGTAACTTTTGGCCCTTGACTCTGCCTGTCTGACTCTAGGACCTGGCCCGGCTCTTTATCTGGGTCCTGCGGGAGTACAGGGAGGTGGAGCCCATCATCCTGTCAGGTGGGCACCTTGCAGCCCCACCCCCCCACTGTAGAGGCGAGGACATCTGGGTAGCTGGGTGGCAGCAGGGCCAGCTGGAGGAGGTTTGACCTGGCCTTGGCCCCTTAATCCCAACAGTGGGCGAGGAGGATGAGGTCTCTATCCAGGAGGCAGCTGAGGCCGTGGTGGAGGCCATGGACTTCCACGGGGAGATAACTGTATCCTTCAGCCCCAGTGGCTCCCCCGGGAAAGGCAGACGATGTTCAAGGGTGGGCTGGGAGGAGGGTGGGACTGCCCTTTCTGCTATGGCCTTGACCAGGCGCCTAGTTTGACACAAGCAAGTCAGACGGCCAGTTTAAGAAGACGGCCAGTAACAGCAAGCTGCGAGCCTACCTGCCTGCGTTCCGATTCACGCCCTTCAAACAGGGTGAGCCCCTGCCCCTCCCAGAGCCCTGCGGCCCTCACCCCTTAAGACCTGGCCTCTCCTTGGCTTTGGGCAGTCTGCGAGTCTTCATCAGGCAGCAGGACACAGAGGAGTGACAGCTCTGTGATGCTGGGACCCCCAGCCTGCCCACCTCCCATCTCCCTGGCCAGGGCTGAGCTGGGCTCACCGCCCCCTCACTGCCCCGCAGCTGTGAAGGAGACGTGCACCTGGTTCACTGACAACTACGAACAGGCCCGGAAGTGAAGCGCAGTTGCGGCCAGCTGCTGGCGCCCCATGAAGACCCCGGTGGCGGCTCACCTGGCAGAGCCTGAGGGCAACCACCCCCGCCCTCCGACCCTACCAGGAGCCAAGAGCACTGCCCCGCAAGTTGGGCCCACGCTCCAGCCCCTCCACCAGGTGGCTCCAGGCAGCTGCCCAGTGCGGCCACCATTCACGTCATTTCTCAGGAAAACCCAGGCCAGGCCTGGCACCTTGCTCCTCAACGCCAGTACCAGGGCCTGAGTATGCCCACCTTTGATCTTGCTCGTCCCACTTCTGAGAACCAATAAAGTGCATCTCACAGGCCTGGCCCTGGCAGCTCTGTGCCAGCTGTCCCCCACACCAGGCTCTGCTCCCGGAGTCTGGCCAGCCCCGGGCACACCCCCCCTGCGGACTGCTCAGCCCCTGAGAGCTGCTGGGCCAGGGTGGGCAACTAGCCCTGGGGTGGCCCAGGTACAGACGGAGGCAAGTGTGTTGCAGAGAAAATGGGCGGCCAGCAGGGGGAGACAGTGAGACAGTGGACTGTTGGCGAGTGGGGAGGCCGGGCAGGGCGTTCCCTGCTGGAGCCCTGGCTGCGGGCAGGCCTGGTGCCCTGACCTCCACAGGCTTTCCTCCTCAGCCCCAGGATTCTGGGGGAAGAGGCTGAGGGGAGCATGGTGATTGGGTGGCTCAGACCTTCCTGGGACCACAGGAGAGAGCTGGGCCAGGTGTGGCCCCTCGTCTCCCTAGGGCCCACTTGGGCGGCAGCTTGGGTGAGGGGGCCCAGCCTGCCCTTCTCCCATGGACAGTAGCAGGTGTTTCCCAGGGGGGTCTGCTGGGCAGGGGCGTGAATGGCATGGGCCTCCCATTCTCAGTGGGAGCGGGGTAAAGTCCAGATGAGTGACAGGTTCCCTCCGACAGCCACTCGGTGCTGAGGTGTGGACCCAGGACCCAGGGGCACCCAGCTCCAAAGCCCTGGACTGCCTTGCCCAGGACCCAAGCACCTTCCCTGGCCTGAGGCTCACCTGTGCTCAGGGCCTCTTGCTCCCATGCCTTCTGCCACCTTCATGACTCCCAGCTTCCTTCTGACCCGGATGTGGCTGCCGCGTCCATGCCTGTCGTGGTCTATTCAAGCAAGTGATATTGCCTGTCCCCCCAGCGCCAGGCACATGAGTCCCAGTCTCTTCCAGAGCCCAGCTTTGCTCTCATCTGCACCTGTCACCATGCCCTCCCTCAGGCCAGCCCAGGTGTTTACCCAGTGGGTTACCCTGGGGCTGGCCGCTCAGGGGAGTGCTCCCGCCTTTCAGGTCTCAGCTGGGCTGGCCCTTCCCCTCTGAAGGCCCACCCTGCCACGCAGGATGGTAGTGTGTGCCTGCTGGCTTGTGTGGGTACACCTGGGAGGCCCCCTCTCTCCCCACACCTTGGAGCTTCAGGATCTGGGTCTGCCCATCAGCGTAACCCCTGGGAGCCAGCCCTTTGGGAATGAAAGCTGTCTGAGGGGGTCAGGGACAGGGGGGAGGGTGTGGCGCCTGCCTTGGAGCTTGGATCAGCCAGGTGAGAACCGTGGGAAAGGGGCCAGCACAGAGCACTGTCCAGCCCTGGCAGGACACCAGCAGTAGTCCGTCCTGAGTACCCGGGGTTTCCTGTGTGTGCGTTTACCACGGAGGGGCCACCTCGCCAGGCGGAATGCAGGTCCTCGGGCTGAGGGTGCAGCCGTTAGTTCCGCTGCTGTGTGGCACTCATCCCATGCAGACCAGGGCCACACTGCAGAGCAAGGTTAAATTTTGTTGACAAGCTTAGGAAATCAGAATGGAGTTCAAAAGAAAATAAGATGTCCTTAAAATGCAATTTCAGCCTGAGTGAACAATGAAACAAAGCAACCACCAAAACCAGCCCAGGCTGGTGTGGCTCAGTGGATTGAGCACCAGCCTGCAAGCCCATAGGTCTCCAGTTTGACTTCCGGTCAGGGCACATGATTGCCTGCCAGGTCCCCACCTGGGGGCACACAAGAGACAACCAAACAATGGATCTCCTGTGCTGTTTCTCTCCCTCCCCCTCTCTAAAAATAAAAATGTTAAAACTCAAAACAAAATCCTACAATCTTGGATCTTCAAGCCTTATTTTTTCCTGTGTCAAGTAAAAATTACAGCCACACTCCCCGCCCCTCCCCCCGTCCGTCCCTAAGGTAGCCCCTGGCCTGGCCAAGCACTCCATCTCTCTTAAAGCCGTTAAGAGTGGCCAGGCCACTGCTGGGACCCCGTCTCAAGAAGGCATCTTGGCCCTCCCTGGCTGGTGTGGCTCAGTGGATTGACCACCAGCCTGGGGACTGAAAATTACCAGTCAAGGCACATGCTTGGGTTGCAGCTCAGGTCCCCAGATGGGGTCTGAGGGCATGTGAAAGGCAATTGACTGACGTTTCTCTCCCTCTCTTTCTCCCTCCTTTCCTCTCAGAATATAAAAAAATGCAATCTTTAGGAAAAACAAACAAAAGACCTCCAGTCTCCTCCCTGCAGTGCTCTCAGAGGTTCACAGAAACCTGGGTCTTGACTGGCCAGAGGAACCCCAACACAGAAAGCCTAGACATCAGCTCACACGTTCCACTGGCAGTGCTAAATTTTATGCTGTCACCTGGAGTCTCTGCAGCTTGGGAAGGAACTGATCACCAGCTCTGACCAGGCAGTCCTGTCCTTCCCACCTCAGCCCATTTTCAGGATCTGAATAGAGAATCAGGGCACCCCGAGAATGCTGCTTCCACCCAGAGAAACCAGCCTGATGCCGGCAGGGCCCCACCCCCAGCACCTGACCTCTGGTGATGACAGGCCAGAGTCTGGACCCTGTCATCTGGATACACCAAGGTTGTAGGTTCGATCCCCAGTCAGGGCACATACAAGAATCAACCAATGATGCATAAATAAGTGGAACAACAAAATGATGTCTCTTTCCCTTCCCCTCTCTCTCCAATTAATAAATTAAAAAAAGGGGGAGCGGTGCCCTGGCTGGTGGCACAATGGATAAGGTACCAGCCTGCAAACCCAAAGGTCGCTGGTTCAATTCCCAGCCAGGGCACATAACCAGGTTGCAAGCCAGGTCTCCAGCCAGGTCCATAGCTGGAGGCAGGTGAAAGGCAATCACACACTGATGTCTCTCTCTGCCTCTCTCCCATCCCCTCTCTCTAAAAATAATAAAATCTTTAAAAGAATAAAAAGGCGGGGGAGAGCGATGGAGGTAGAATGAAAATAAACGGTAATGGAAAAAATATAAGAAAAAATAAACTATTAAGAGATAGAAATGTCATTTCTGGAAGCTTAGCTGCGCAGCGACCACCACCAATCAGTGACCTCCAAGGAAGGACACCCACCCGGCACGCTCCAGGGCACCGGCCTCCGGGGCCGGGTCTAAGGAGACCCTACCCCTTCCAACTTTTTCCCAGGAAACCAGGATCTGATCTGCAGCCACGCGACCATCTTCTCCAAGGGGACTCAGGTGTCCCGCTCCTGTGACGCCCCACCCAGACCCCGCCCACCGGAGCCTTGACTCTCAGACCAATGAACAGAGAGGGGGCGTGGCCCACTGCTCGAAGTATAAAGTAAGGACAGGAGGGGCGGGGCGCGAGGTCCCGGTAGCCAATAATGAGACGGGGGCGGAGCCTCGTAGCTCTTCGGCGGCCGAGGGGCGGGGCAAGGGGCGGCCTGGGACTCCTCGAGCCAACATGGCGGCGGCGGCGGCGGCGGAACCCTGTCCTTGGCGCGTGGGCTTCGTGGGCGCTGGCCGCATGGCCGAGGCCATCGCGCGCGGCCTCATCCGAGCAGGTGGGGCGCCGCGGGCGTGGAGCGCCTTGGGGCGTCCGACGCCGGCCAGGTTTGGGAGGGACCGGCGTGCCTGGCTGGAGCTCTCCTGCCCAGAGGGTGACTCCGGCAGAGCCCCGGGGCAGAGCCTGGGTAGCCAGGGTCGTGCGAGCAGGGGTCTCAGGGTGGTGCGGGGCCGGGGCGCAACGCGGACCCTGCCCGAGGGACTGCTTCACTCCGAGAACACGTCTGGAGACGCAGAGTCGCTGTCCCTAAGCTGCCTGTGGCCTCAGAGCCCGGGCAAGGTGGCCCGTCCGAATGGAGAAGCGCGCCGAGTGGAGAGGACAAAATACATCCGTATCTGACTTGGAAGACTTAGCACGCAGAAAGGAAAAGTAACGTACCTCGTAATTTTTAATGTCGATTGTGTGTTGGAAGAATACGCTCTCGGGGGTCAAATAAATTACTATCCCACTAACTTCACCTGGTTCTTTTTACTGGTTTCCTGTGACCCCTAGAAAGTGTAGTTACGCGCGTGGCTCCAGTGATTCTTCTCTTGGGCAGTCCTGGCTCAGAGCCGAGCATCTCCAGCCAAGTGTCTGGCCTTGGTCAGGGTGCTTGACCTCTCTGAGCCTCGGATGCCTTTTTTCTGTTCGGGCACCAGCTCCACTCCGTGGCACCCCCAGGATTTCTCAGTCCCCGTATACTACGGACATTTGGGGCCAGGTCATCCCTTGTGGGGAAAGTTTGGTTTTACTGCAAGGGATGAGCATGGTATTTTAACCCTATTCCACGGTAATTAGAAACCTTTATGTATAGCTAATGGTCTGTCTTTCTGCCTTCAGCCAGCTTTCAAAGTCCAGAGGAGTCAAAATCAGTTATAAAATTGCTTACTGCAAGTCTCAGGTGTTTTACCTGTAAAACCCATAGTATTGCCTGCCTCCCACAGGGGCCCAGATGCCTTGCTGAGCACAGTACTCACGTGTGCTGTGAGGCCCAGTGGACATCACTGTCATGATGAATCAGTTCTGGTTTCAGGTTTGGGGTGCGCTTCTGCTGTCCTGCTAGACGTTCAGCACTCTAACCCTTTAGCCTTGCACTCCACAAGCACGGATGATTTCTATGGAATCAGCACTGTCTATGCTCAGACATCCCAGCACAGATCAGCCCCTCCCAGGGAAGCTCTGCCCCATGGAGCCTCCCTACCCATCAAGTCCCCGTCCCCCCAGGTTTCCAGTCCCTGGAGGCAGAGGCCCCTAGGGTCTGTGCCCTCTAGAGACGAGGCAAACCCCGGCCAGTGTCCAGCAGGCAGTGGCTGCAGAGTGGAGTTCAATGGATCTGATTACTTGGTCCTGACTGTATGGAGCATCCCTGCTGGCACTTGGGTTCTTGGGGAGTGTCAGTCTAGCCAAAGGCCAAGATGGCCCTGACATGGCTGACCTTGACAGCCTTCACTAAGGTGCAGGCCAGTGCGGCTCCTCAATGACACCAGGCCTTTGCCTTCCCAGGAAAAGTGGAAGCCCAGCACATCCTGGCCAGTGCACCAACTGACAGGAACCTCTGTCACTTCCGGGTGAGTTGGGGACCAGGTCTTGAGTTGAGGCTTCCCCCAGAGGCCTAGGGTAGCTCATGGCTCCTGTCTCTCTTGAGACACTTCTTGAAGCCAGGGAAGTGCTGCTTATGTAGCTGAAATTTGAGACTGGCTGGGCCAGGCGGGGCTGGGCCAGGCTGGGCTGGGCTGGGGAAAGGGCTGCCGAAGGCCAAAAGGTCAGTGGTCTGGGAGGGTGCCTGCTTACTATGTCCTGGTCCCTGCGTTCCTGGCATAGGATCTGGGCTGCCGCACTACCCATTCCAACCAGGAGGTGCTTCAGAGCTGTACAATTGTCTTCTTTGCCACCAAGCCCCACATCTTGCCAACCGTCCTGGCAGAGGTGGCCCCTGTGGTCACCTCTGGGCACATCTTGGTGTCTGTGGCTGCCGGGGTCTCTCTGAGCACCCTGGAGGAGGTGAGTGGCCCGTGGGATGGGGGCGGGGGTGAGGCTATCACTCCAGAGAAGGCTGTTCTGGCCAGATCAGCTATCCAGCCTTTGCCGTCTCAGCTCAGTGTGGGTGGGACAAAGGGCAGGCAGCCTCCTGGCCAGCCTGCAGAGGTGACTAGGTGGCAGAGGGGACTGGGGTTTTCAGGTTTCCCCTGGCACCATCTCTGGGAAGCAGGGGAGGGAGCCTGGCTGAGGTGTGTGCAGGCAAATCCCACAGGCTCCCTGACTGAAGCCTCTCTCTCCAGCTGCTGCCCCCAGCTGCACGGGTGCTGCGGGTCTCACCCAACCTGCCCTGCGTGGTCCAGGAGGGGGCCATGGTGGTGGCCCGTGGCCGCCAGGCCAGAAGCAGTGAGGTTGAGCTCCTGCAAACTCTGCTAGAGGCCTGCGGGCAGTGCGAGGAGGTGCCTGAGGGCCAAGTGGACATCCACACTGGCCTTAGCGGCAGTGGCGTGGCCTTCGTGAGTGTTGCCTGGCGCCCCTGTCTCCCACCGCTGGCCATCGGCCAAGCGGGGCCTACCCAAATCCCTGAAACAGCCCCTGCCTCGGGGCTTGGCCCCCAGCTGCCTGTCAGCTCTGCTGTCCCCCACTTCCTTGCCTTCCTGGGCCTTTGAGCTGGCTATCAGCAGACCCCTGGGCTCAGACCTTGGCCCTAGGCACTGATGTGCTGGCCAGCACTCTGGTCCTTGTTCCTGAAGCTTCCGAGCCTTCTCCAGGCTGGGTACCATGTCCCGGGGAGTGTTGGCCTTGATACTGCTGTCCCCACAGGTGTGCCTGTTCTCTGAAGCCCTTGCTGAAGGTGCCATCAAGATGGGCATGCCCAGTGGCCTGGCCCACCGCATCGCTGCCCAGACCCTGCTGGTGAGTGACTTTGACTCCAGAAAGCCAGCGAGAAGGGATGGGCTTGTATGCCCCCTGGGAGCAGTGGGGACTCATGACAGTTGGCTGCACAGTGGGCTGAGCTGGAGAAGGAAGGGGCTGCCCACCTCCCCTGAGTTACTGGTCCCCGATGCTCCTCTCCCCAGGGGACGGCCAAGATGCTGCTGCAGAAGGGGCAGCACCCTGCCCAGCTGAGGACAGACGTGTGCACACCTGGCGGCACCACCATCTATGGGCTGCACGCCCTGGAGAAGGGGGGGCTGCGGGCCGCCGCCATGAGCGCTGTGGAGGCTGCCACCTGCCGAGCCAAGGAGCTCAGCAAGAAGTAAGGTGCAGGGGCTGGACACAGGCCACAGCCCCTGGGTGCCCAGGGCAGCCCTGCCACCCCTACTGCCGTCTCCTGGCCCCTTCCTGAGGACTGTGGGCTTCTTTCTCACCTGTAGGCACCTCACCGGCCGCACCCCTGTTTCCTGCACGGGGGAGGGACAGAGTTTCCTCAGCAGGGGGAACTCCTCACCCTTCCACCCAGGCACAAGGCCTTGTGGTGGCTGGTTGCCAGGGGAGATGTGGATTCTGGGGGCAGTGCTGGTCGGGGGCCCTCAGCCAGCCAGTGGGCAGAGGCATGCAGGGCCCCTGGCATGGGAACAGTGGTGTGACGGCAGCCAGCTCGGGGGGCCTGTGGCTGTGTTGAGGGCTGCTCCAGGTTCTGGAAGATGGGCCTTGGCCAGAGGGGACCGATACTTGGCTTCACCTGGGTGTGCACTCCTCCCCCAGCTCCTGGCAAATGGCAGGTGGATCTGGCCCTGATGACCCTTCTTGGTCAGGAGTCCTGGAGGGTCCCAAGGCCTGGCCTCTGACTGGACCTGGCCCTCTAGCATGTCCCTGAATGGACCAGCAGGCTGGGATGGGGCCTGAAGCAAGGCCCGGGGGCCTTCAGGTGAGCGGGGCGCCTGCAGCTATGCCCCTTGCAGTGCCCACGAGCCCCCTGGGCCCCCGAGGCCCAGCTCCCTTGGCTCCCACCCAGTTGCTGCCGCCTGCGAGCTGAGGCTTTGGGAGGGTCGTCTGTGCCCTCGCCCTCCCGATGGTCTGCTGCCCATGCAGCCCCAAGGCAGCCCCTCCCAGGAGTGCCTGGTCCTCACCCCAATCCCACCTTCTTTTGGCCTGACCGGGGCCTGCCACTTGTTAGGAGGGTCGGCCTCAGTCCTCTCCACACCAGGTTTCCTCGCCTGTGAGATAGGAATAAAGTCTCTGTCCTGTAGCTTGGAGTGGCTGATATTTAATGGGAGGCTGGTAAAACCAAATACTAGAGGTCTTGCAAGTGACCTACACCCTCGCCTGAGAGCCCTCCACCAACCGCACCTCAGTCTGGTGGGGTCCCCACGGGGCATCCTCTCACAGCCCTCGGGGACCAGGGTGGGCCTGGCCCAGCAGGCCACCCTGAAGAAGGCACCTTGGGGAACCTGCAGCCCAGTTGGAAGGACATTGATTCAGGAGGGCCTGGCCAAGGGGGGCAGGGTCACAGCCCAGATGTTGGCTGGCCCGGTCTCCACCTTACACCCTAGACTAACGTGACTTTCAGGAAACTGGTGCAGATAATAGTTCCTTGTTCAGTGTTGCCCCATTTTTATTCCCTCCCCACTTTTTCCACCTAGGAGGTGCTCTAGGTCCAACTACTGGGCCAGAGCCGGACAAATAAAACTGTAGGACAGGGTGACTGAAGGTAACACGTTTGACTTTTATTATAAAGCACACTGGGCCCACCTGGCCAGGAGGACTCTGTCATCAGCAAGGCTGGGTGTGGAAGGGTCCCCTGAGCGTGCCGCCCACTGGCCCATGGTCCTCTCACCACCTGGTATCAAGCCTCACCACACGTGAGGCCGTGTCCAAGGCCATGCTTCCCACAGCAGTCCTCACCTGCTGAGGCCCCTGGGTGACAGGTCTCAGCCTGATGGCACTCCCATCAGGTTCCCTGTGACACATCCAGGGGGCTCCTCAGACTGTAACAGTCTGGTCTTGCCCCCCCTCCCCCTCAACACGCAGACCAGGGTGCTCCCGGCAGAAGCCTGTGCGCACACTTCCCACCACCAAGCCTATGGTGACAGCCCTGACCAAGGGCCAGTTGGGAACAGCAGCGACCTTCGCCCCCTGGAGTGTTCCTCAAAGGGCGGTGGGCAGGGTGGGGAGAGGCTGATGGCTTTGTCCCCAGGCTCCTCTTGCTGCATGCAGGGGTCCCCACAACAGGGCTGGGAACATGTAATCCTTAGGACCAGTTTCTGGCTTGCAGGCAATGGATGGAGGAGTCCTAGCAGCACCAGCCCAGACCCCTCCCCAGCCACCCAGGCCCACGAGGCAAGGTGGGAGAGAACTGGAGGTGGGAACCTTGGCCAGAGCGGGCAGTGCTGATGCAGCGTGAAGGGCCCCTGCCAGAGGCTGCGGCAGAACCTCAGTGCCCGCCTGGGCCAGGGCCCGCCTCTCATTGCACCAGGAGGCGAGAGGCAGACGGTGTGAAGGGCAGGATTCCTGAAGCCCCGGGCCAGCTGTTTGGGCTAGAAACCCAGGACCAGTCTCAGGCTGCCAGTCCTGGGTGTGCAAGCCCCAGCCGGCTGGCAAGGGAGGTGTGGGTGGGCCCCAGCGGGAGCAGCTGCCCTGGGCCTGGCTAGTGTGGCTCACTTCCCTTGCTCCCCTCCGCTTGCAGGTTTGAGGTTCGTGTGTGTGCATTTGTGTCTTTTGACTAGGGGTGGTTCTAAACAACTGATGTTCTTGGACTTGCAGAGAGACTGCTCAGTGATGCCCTCTAGCCGCTGCCCCAGGGCGCAGCCGGTCCACAAATACTGAGGGCTCTGGGCAGCCGCCAGGAAGGAGAGGCATCTCCCAGCCTTGACCACCAGCAGGACCAGCAGGGACCTGAATGGACAGGGCAGCAGGCCGACTGTCTGTGGCTGGACTGAAACGCTGGAGGCTTTCCTCCCCTTCCACACCGCGGCCCAGGAGCCCAAGTCCCGGGCTGGGGCCCTTCACCCTAGGGTGCCAGGAGAGGGGAGGAGCCTGGGGGTGCTAAGGCACTGCAGGGTTGTCCCACGAGGCTGTCAGGGCAGCAGGGCCTGCCCTGGGTCGGTGGGCCCTGGGCTATCAGCCTGGCAAAGCGGGCTGTGGGGCGTGTCCAGTCATGGGTCAGGCCACCAGGGCCCAAGTCCAGCAGCACCCCAACCCCATGGAATAAGAGTTCTGAAAATGTATTTTCTCAAGGAAAATGAAAAATCAAGTGGAACGGAAGTCTACACCCCTGCTGCCCCCAGGATGTTAGGAGGCCCAAGTTCAGCTACGTCCTCACGTCCCAGCCCGTCCCAGGCCAGGAACTAAGACATCACCCCCACCCCAAACCCTCCCCCCAGAACATCTGTAAAATGAACTGAACACAATTAAAACCCAGGAGTGTGCTTCCCTACTGAGATCATGTGGCTGTGGCTCAAGAACGCAGCACCAGGGCTTGGGGAAGACGGGTGAAGTGGGCCCTTGTTCAGTGAACGTTGACAGGCCACGGTGCAGAAAGGCGGGGATGGGATGCTCGTGGCCAAGGCCCGCTGTGGCCAGGGCAGGAACGCAGTGCACTCTGCTAAGTGTGTGGTGAGTGCGAGCCAGCATGTTGGGGGGGGCCCTGGCTGAGACACTTGCCTGGGGAGGAGGAGCATGAGCCCCAGGGCCTCTCTTCCAGCTCCCCCCGGAGACTGGGGTACCAGCGGAGCAGGATGACCCTTCACCAACTGAGCCCCTCCAGACCAGGTTGCGCTGGGATCCCTGCATCTCCTAGCCGTGGAGAAGGCCACCCCAAGAGATGGGAGAGGGCAAAGGGGAGACGGTGTGCCCCCTTCTTCCAAGTGCAGCAGGATGACGGCCCCCGGGGGGCCGGTAGGGCTGGCTTGTCACACCCCACCATCAGGGGCTGCAGGAGAGAGCCCGATGCCCCCCAGCCTCCGGACCAGGCTGATCAGTGAGCGCAGCTGCACCAGCTTCAGTGGCCCCACCTCCTGGGGGTCCTGGCTCTCTAGCCACCGCAGAGCTGTCTCCAGACCCCGGACAGCCTCCCCAGCGGTGGGCACAGCGTCCTCTTCCTCCTCCTTCCTTCTCTCCGTGACAGAGGGTAGACCGGCAGGGGGAGAAGGGGCCACAGGGGCCACTGCAGGGGGCCGACCAGGGCCCGCCTCCTCTCTGCAGCCCTCAGGCAGCCCCCCGTCCTCGTCCAGGTGCAGCCACTCAGCCACTTCCTCGGGCGCCAGGCGTTGGTGGGCCAGGGTGGCCAGGTGTGCGAGGTCACCAAGCACCCTGCTGCGTTCAGCCCCCTCGGCCTGGCCAGCGTGCGGCCCAGCGCACTCCTCTGGCCGAGGCTCAGGTTCAAAGGCCGCCCGCAAGCCCAGCAGCCAGCAGCGTTCGATGCTGCCCGCCTGCACCAGATCCCAGGAGAGGCCGGCCAGGTAGAGCATGTCCTTGAGCATAAAGCTGCGCATGAAGTCCAGTGGGGAGCCCCCAGCACAGGATACCGCCAGCCGGAGCAGCTCCCGCTTGTACAGCTGCTTGAAGGCAGCCACCACTCCCTGCTCCAGCGGGGCCGGGATGTGAGCCTGGCTGCTGCCCTTGCACAGGAACAGCACCCGCACGGCCCCGTCCGGCGTCTGCAGCTCCTCCGCGGGACCGAGGGACTCAGGCCGAAGGCGCCTGGGGGTCTCCTCGCTCTCCTCCAGGGTAGGCATCCTGGGGGCCCAGCTTGGGCAGGACGGGTGGGCAACTAGCAGGACGGCCCGCTGCTGCAGGCAGCTGCGGCGCAGGTAGCGCCTGACCCCCGGGACGAACTCCTCGAAGAACCAGCCCCGCAGGAGCGGGCGACTGAGCCAGGCGTCCGGGCTGTAGCGGTAGGAGGCCGGAAACTTGTCCTGGTTGTGATGGCGCAGGCTGGGCGGGTCGGGCAGCTGCCCGATGACCAGCGGCTTCAGCTTGTGGCTGCCAGTCAGGTTAGCGGCCAGCAGCACTGTCACCCGGTCACCCCGCCGGCGCCGGCCGCAGCCCCCGGCGCTCAGAGGGGCAGCCTGCTCCGGAAGCAGCTTCCAGTAGAGGCCGGTGACGTTGGCGTTGTAGATCTGCTCATCACCATAGCCGCCCTCGGCGGGGGGCGGCGGGGCCTGGACGCGGCCCGGCTGGGGGCCAGTGCCAGGGGGCTGTGCGGGCTCCTGCTTGACGCGCGGGCCGGGCGCCGGGCCGACTGCCAGGGGCTCGGCCTCGCCGTAGATGCGCTGGCTGGAGATGCCGTGACGCTTCTGCCAGCGCCAGAACCAGCCGTGGCTGGCCTTGAAGGTGCACTCGGGGCCGTAGATCTGGCGCGCGAAGGCCTCGGCCTGCGCCTGGATGAGCGGGCCCGACAGCGGCACGCCGTGCTGCCGCAGCGCCAGGAACCACGAGTACACGGCGCGGTCGATCTCCTCCTCGTTGGCCAGCCGCATCTTCTTGCGCTGCGTGCCCACCTCGCCGCCCAGCTGCTCCAGGAACCAGCGCAGCTTCGGCTCGTCCTTGAGCCAGCCTCGCAGCGTGCCGCCCGGCACGCCGAAGTCGCGGCACACGCTGGCCTGTCGCTCGCCGCCCTTGACGCGCTCGATGGCCTGCAGCTTGTCCTTGATGGAGTAGGCCTTGCGGAAGGCCATCTTCACGGCCACGCGAGGTCGCGCGGCAGCGGCCGGGCCGGGCACCGAGGGCCGCGGCGGCTGCGCCGGACGCCCGGGCGGGGGGTGGCGGCCACGGCGCGGGGCCGGCCCGGCCAGGGGACACGTCGGGTACATGGCAGCGGCTGCGGGATCGCGGGAGCCATAAGCGCGCCCGGCTGGCCGCGCGGGGCGGGGCGCTGGGGGCGGGACTGGCCGCGACCCTCCCCTTTGTCTCCCGGCTCCGGCTCGGGAGCGCTGGCTCCGCCCACCGTGCGTCATGCAGCTCCAGCCTCCGGTCGTTCGGAGCGTCCCAGCTGGACGAGTCCATTGGGCCGGCAGAGCGGGGGGGGGGCGCCGAGCGGGACGCAGGCCTGTTGGCAGCGGTGACTCCGGTTCCTCTGGACAAGGGCAGGAGCGCGCTGCGCTGCCGCTGCCTCCCGTCTTCGGGGCCGCGGGGAGCGTCGCGCGTGGGGCTCCGGCGGCGGGGCGGGGCGGGCGCGCCAGCCGCTTCCCCCGTCCGGCCCGACGCGTGGTAGAGCCCGCGGCCTCACTTCCCGTGCGTGACCCGGGTGGCCCTCCCTCTTGTCGGCTGTCGCGCGCCGCCAACCTCGTCGTTTGGTCGCCGCGTCTTTGACAGGCGTGTGAGTACCGTGGCCCGCGCGGAAGAAGCCTGACGCGCCTCGCGGACTTCAGGGGCCGGGGGCGGGCGGCGGGGCTGCAGTGGCGGCTCCGCGCGGTCAGGGACCCGGTGCAAGTGCCGCCCGGCCGGCTTCGGAGCGGTAGGCCCTGGGTGGCCCCCGGGGCTGGCGCAGAGGGGCGGCGCCTGCGGGCCACGTGGCCGGCCAAACCCTGCGGTGCGCCGGCGGGCGGCCGGGCCGCCGGGGGTCTGTCTCGGTGGGCGGCGGGGCCGTCCGCCCGGCGCTGGCCCAGGCCGGTGGGCCTTGGATGGTCCCGCATGCGGGTGTTAAGCACCTGCTGCGCGCTGGCTGCGGGCCTCGGGGCGCGGGGCCCTACCCTCTTGGAAGCTTGCGGGGTCCGGGTGCGGGAAGGAACGTGGGTCAGCTGCGGAAGGACCCGGGTCGTGACAGGGATGCGGCGTCCGGATGGGCGGGGAGGGTGATGCCTTCTGTACACGTGGGCGCGGCAAGCGGAGCGAGGACAGCGGGTGCTGGAACCGCGGGGACGGAGTGGGGCGGAGGCTCCGCCGAGGCTGCGTCTGGGGCTCCGGACTGAAGGGCTCCCCGGAGTCGTCGGGGTGGTCGGACGCCAGGGAGTCAAGGAAATTGGCCCTGGCGGGGAACTCCTGGGGCGGGGAGGGCTCGGCCTGCGAGGCCCTGCCAGCCTGTAAGCACTCTGGCCGCCGGTGCGCCGTCAGCCCGGAGCCTCCTTCCTTCTCAGCCCTGTGGGTGGAATGTCCCCGGAGAAGGCGCCTCCCGTGAGCGCCTGGCCCGGGCCAAGGAGCAAGGTCCCGTGCCGCCTTGGTAGAGCAGGGCTCCGGGCCTGGTGGGAGGCTGGGGGTGTCCTCCAGGCCGGGCCACCGCCTCCTGGTCCTGGAGCGGCACGTCTGGGCCGGAGCGGAGCCGGCACCCAACCCCGCTGGGCGCCCCGGGTTCCCCGGGGAGCTGGGTGAGGCGCAGCCTTGAGCGCAGGTGGGCAGACGTGCCTGACTTGGGTTTTTTAAGTGGCTTCTTCCTGTTTTTAACTGACTGAGTTTGGAAAGAGAGAGGCACTTGGGTTTGTTGTCCCATGTGGCTGACACATTCCCTGGTTTGGCTTTCGCATGCCCTGACTGGGGAGGGAGTTGAACCCGCAACCGTGGGGTGTTGGGACAACTGTCTGGCTAGGGCCTACGGACATGGGTTCTTGAAGCTGGTATTTTGTATTAGATTAGCCAACAACAAAAACACACGTCCAGCATGCCACGTGCTAGCGAGTGTGCTTTCCTGGGGCTGCAGGCAGGCAATGCTGGCCTGAGCCTTTGTCAAGCCACGGTCCGGGGCTGCTGTTTTAAGGTGACATGCATGGTAGTGTGACATCGGTTTAAGTGTAGGCGTGGGAGACAGGGACCCCCAGCTCCCACTGACGCAGGGTCGTGCCTTCCCGCCCTTGTCTCCCAGCTACACGTGAGCCTTGGACGCAGACGTGTACGGGGTGTTTGTGTGGGAGGGTTGGGAAACATGTGCAGTACAAGAGGTGCCCCCTAGGAAGGGTGCGGGACAGGGTGGGCCGGGTGAGGACAGAGCACCGTCAGTTGTGGTGTTTGAAGCAGGAGCTTCGAGGCCACGGCTGGGCCTGGGGTGTGACGGTGGGGCAGCCACAACATGAGCCCTTTGGGTGCAGGGGCCCCCTTTCTACCAGCAGGACAAGTTGGGGTTTCTGAGTGGGGTTGAGCCACCCAAGAGTCAGAGGTCGGAAAGCATCAGGCTAGGAATCTGGGGCTGTGGAGCTCCCCCAACGGGCGTCCCACCCACCTGCAGCTAAGCAGGGCTGCCCGTGCGGCTGCTGTGCTGCGGGCCGTTCCCCTCGACGGTCCGGGCATCCCAGTTGCCCTGGTGGACGCCGCAGACCGAAGGCTCCTGGGCAGCACTGGGCCCGGCCACACTAACCAGAGGGTGCGCGGAGAACCAGCTGCCCCAACGCCCCAGCCCCGTGCACCTCGCACCTGCTCACGCCTTTCCCATTTCCCGTGGAAGGTGGGCATTCCTTCTGACCCCTGAGTGTGTCGTGTTGGAGCTCCTGTGTGTGGCTGTGATGGGGCGATGTGGGCAGAGTGCTCCCTAAGCATCCGGAGGATGGGGAGGTGGTATGAGCAGCGGGGCTGGGGAAGACTGCCCTCTCCCAGAAACCAGTACCTTGGTGGGCACGGCTGTGACAGGCCACATCCCCACCTTCCCCAGGGCCCTGCCGCCAGGTCCCCTGGTTGGCACCACAAGAACTGCTTTCCCGGCTCTGCAGAGGCCCTGCAGCCGACGGGGGACGGGCCAGGTGCCGTGCTGGGAGTGTCTCCAAGGAGGGCTCCCCTCTAAGCAGGAGCACCGCTGCTGCGTCATCTGCCTGCACCCCTGGCATCTCCCAGACCGAGGGCTGCTGGGAGCCTGGGCAGTGCCCCTTACGGAATGGGTCTCAGTGTGCCTGCCGGGTCAGGCAGGACGGCAGGGTAGGGCAGTCCCGCTGTGCAACCGAAGCCACCGGTGGGGACCCTGAGGACATTCTGGTCCGTGCTGGTGTTTGCCAGCTCCCGGCCTGCTCCGAGCTGGACTCCTGCTGCCGGCAGAAACCCTGGAGAGGAGGGTCTGGTCGTCCCTGTGGGGGGAGTGCGGGGTCCTCATTGGAGAGCTGTAGGCTTGTGTGTCGATGTCTCAGAGGGAAGTGTTCCAACTCCACCCACTTTCCTCCTGGGAGAGGCGGACCCTCGGTTCAGCCCTCAGAGCCTGGGAGGGCACCTGGAGGGGGGCCCTGCACCCAGACCCCCGCAGGGCCGTGGGGCTGTCCTGGGAGGTGTAGCAGCAGGGCAGGGGGAGGCAGAGTGTCCTGTCGGTGCCGGTGCCTCGCCAGCACCGGCTTCACGCCCTCAGCTGCAGCCAGTCTCCGGGCGCTGCTCCGCTTTGCCCCAGAGCGAGTCTCCTCCGGGAGCCTGGCCCCCTGAGAGGCCCAGCGGTGGCTGTGGCTGCTACGGGGAGCCTGCCCGGGACCTCCTGGGCACTGTCACAGGCCGCCACCTCCCCTTGGAATCGGCTTCTTGCCGTCCGCTCCTGTAGGTGTCCTGGCTGGCCCTGCGCAGACGCCTGGATGGCAGGTTGGAGACGGGTGTGAGGGCTCTGGTGGCTGTGGGGCGGGACGGACAGGTCTTTGTGCCCAGGGGCCTTCCTGGGACTGGCTAGTCTCTGAGCTCCAGGGGCCTGGCTGGTCCTGTTTTGACATCTCTGTTTTGCGCAGCCGGGAGACTCTGTCCCTGAGACAGAGCCCTGGAGTGGCCCTTGGCGTCCTGTACCTCGTTCATCAGCCTGGACTTGGTAGCGGTGTGAGGGCGGAGCTGGGGGGTTCCCTCCGCAGCTCCAGGGGACAGCGGGGCACTGAGGCCCAAGTGCGGAGCGGGTTGGGGCGCCTCCCAGGGACGGCCCGTTTCAGGTGTGGGACGGAACCCCAGTGGGCAGCGTCCGTCTCCTGGGATGTCGGTGGTGGGTCTGCCTCGCGCTCCCGCTGGCCACCTCGCCAGGCAGCTCGGAGGGCCCTTCACCTTCGTGGGCCGCCCTGTCCGAACGCCTCTAACCTTGCTGCTTTCTCTGCACGCTGTCCTAGGAGGTCAGAGCGAAAGTAAGTACCTCCTATCCCACGTGTCCTTGTGCCCTTCGCCTGCGCCAGGGGTCCCGTGTCCTCCATTTGCCGTGGGCAGCCTCTGATTGCCTGGGTCCAGGTGCTTCCCGGGGCGGAGCCGACGGCCCCCTCCGGAGCAGGGCACGGAGTGCAGCCCCAGCCAGCCCCTAGCCAGGCCCTGTGCCTCGTCTGCTAGTCTTGAGACGTAGCTTGTCCTCCCCTGAGCTGTGTCCCTGGAGTCCCGAGCACAGCCTGGTCTGGTGTCTGAAACCAAGGGAGTGTTCAGGCCAACGGGGTCTGGCAGGGCGTGGGCACTGCCGGCCAGCCTTGAGGGCTGGGCTGAAGGGGCTAGGCGTCAGAGAGGTCAGAGGTCAGTCTGCTGCCCCCTCAGGGACAGTGAGTGATGTCACAATGCCCTGCGCCCTGGGCACATGCCCCTGCCTGGCAGCGCTGCGCGTCTGCTGTCAACCTGGCCTTGGTAAGTGCTGCCACCGGCCTGGCAGCAAGTGCCAGGGGATGGCCCGGCACCCCCGGGACCTCGTGAGAGGCCTGCGGCACAGGCCGTTGAGGGCCCCAGCGTCCCCTGCAGAGTACAGGGGGACTCTCCCCAAGGTGCTAGGCAGGTGTGGGACGTGGTTCTCGTGTCCCTTGGAGCAGTTGGAACCTGGTTCCAGCTGGTTCCCTGGTTCCTGGGGTCCTGGTTCCCTGGTAGAGCCCGTGGTGAGCGAGGGAAGGGTGTGCTGTCCAGGCAGGAAGGCTGCCCTCCCTCTGGAGACTTTGCCTCCCAGGTTGAGGGCCCGCCTGGCAGGGAGATGCTCTGGGTCAGTGAGTGGGCCCTTGCTTAGGCTGCACCAGCAACCCACCGAAGGAGGGGACTGCAGGGGTGTCCTGAGGGAAAGCTCCCAGCCCCTGGCAAGCCGGCACCTGGATGCTGGGCAGATGCCAGCAGGTTTGGGTCCGGCTGGGAAGGAGTCTCTGCAGGTCACGGCCACCCTGCCAGAACAAGCCTGCTGAGTGAGCTCGGGGACCCAGGCCCATCCTCAGGGCAGACGGGCTGCAGGGCCCTTTGGCCCGAGCTGCTCCGAACCAGAGGCTATGGGGGCCCAGAGTCCCCGTTTCTGCCGAGTGGAGAGCCGCTTGCGTTCTTGCCTGGTGGGCAGAGTACTGGCAGCCTCCCCACAGCACCAGCTGGGAGCAGAGTGGGGCGAGGCCACTGCTGTGAGGCAGGGCCCCCTTGGAGCTGCATGGGGCAGCCGACCACCAAGGTCACCCCCATGAGAATGGTGGGGCTCAGCCCCCACCCCCATAGTTCTAGTGACGATGGTGCCCCTTGCACCAAATGCTGCTGAAATGAGGTGGGGGTCCTGATATCCTAGGCCTCAGAGTCCCCGTGGCCCCCTCAGTTCAGTGCACCCAAAGGTGCAAGCCGATTGCCTGCCAGGGGCGTGCAGGGGGCATGGCTGTACTGCTGGGCCCCTTCCCTGTCCGCCGCCACCATTGTCTGCCCTGACGGGGTCTCGTGGGGTGGGCCCTCCACCTTCTGCTCCCGGCTGCCCCTGAGAGGTTGTCCCTTGTCTGAGACCCTGGCAGCTCCCCATGGAGTGAGTGCTGCTCTGGGTGGCGGGGGGCTGCGGCGGTGGTGGGTGTGGGAGACTTGGGGGGCGCACCTTGATGGGCCGTCCTCGGAGACTGCCAGGCGCCTCCTGCAAAGCCAGCGAGAGGTGGGCAGACTTAGCAGGAGTGCGGGGCATCCAGCCAGGAGTTCAGGTGAACAGCGGGTGACCTTTCAGTGTGAGCGAGTCTCAGGGACGTCCCGGGGAAGATGACCTACTGCTCATGGGAAAGTCAGGTGAACTGAGGGCATTCTTTGTGCTTTACCTGGCACCCCTGTTGAGCGGTTCGGTGAGGAAGGGTTTTTGGGGTTTGGAAACAGTGTCGCTAGACCCCTTTGTGGAGTTGGGTCCATGTTGGATTAGAAAAGTTTAGAAAAGAAGAAAGTTTCACAGTTACAGGGTACAGATCTTCACACTCGCATGGACCTGTGCTGTTTTGTTGCTTTACTGGGCTCCTTGTGGATTTGACCAGGGGTCTTTGCATGTTGCCTGATGACACCCCCTGTCCCCCAAGCATCCCCACCTCCTCCAGCCCCACCAGCCAGGCTGCCAAGGGGGTGGGCGCTGGCCTTGGGTCTGGCTGTGCTCAACTGCCTCTTGTGCTTGCTTTCAATGCTGCGCGGAAGATGAGGAGCGGGAAGGCCTGCTGCGCCCTGGAGACCTCGGCGGAGGATGAGCAGAAGTGTGGGGAGGCCGCGCGGCTCGCCCACCAGCACCAGGCCCCTCGAGCCGCCGCCCAGCAGCTCCCAGCCCAGGGGCCTGCGGTGCCCGGGCCAGGGCAGGAGAACACTGAGGAGGCGGCCGCGGCCCCCGGCTGCAGGGGCGGTGCCGGGCGGAGCTGTGACGGCAGGCAGGCCCTGCAGAAGAAGAGGAAGCGCTCCCCCAAGAGCTGGCTGGGCCGGGCAGACCTGGCCCTCCCGGGCCTCTCGGCCGACCACCCCTGGCTGGACAAGCCGCTTTTCGACCAGGCAGAGAGCTCCTATCGCCAGAGGCTGGCAGACGAGGCTGCCCAGGCAGCCGGGCCACCAACTCTGGCTCCCAAGGGTCCTTGTACCCATGGGAGCCAGGTGGCCTGCCACCACGTGACCTGGGGCATCTGGGTCAACAAGCCTGCCTTTGACCAGGCGGAGCGAGCCTTTGTGCAGCGGTGTCGGGCCCTGCCGCGGGCCGCAGAGGGGAGCAGCAGGCTGGGGGCTCCTGACGCAGGCCAGCGGACATCTGCTCTGGACCTGGCCCTCACCCCCCAGCCCAGCCCGCCAGCCAATGGCCAGCCTCCTCTGGGCAGCCTGCAGGCGCTGGTGCGGGAGGTGTGGCTGGAGAAGCCCCTGTACGACGCTGCCGAGAGGGGCTTCTACGAGGCCCTGTTTGACGGCCACCCCCCCGGGAAGGTGCGCCTGCAGGAGCGGGCCATCCAGGCCGAGGGCGCCCGGCGGGCCCGCAGAGACCGACGGGGCCGCAGCAGCGTGGGAAGCAAGCGCGGCGGGTTGCGGCGGGCTGACGCGGGGGTCCTGACGTCTGCCCTGCCCCACTGGTACTTCCTGCACAAGGACGCTGAGGCGCCCTGGCTCAGCAAGCCCACCTACGACAGTGCCGAGTGCCGCCACCATGCTGCCGAGGCCCTGCGCATGGCCTGGCGCTTCGAAGCCACGTCTCTGGCTCACCGACCCGGTGCCTGGGCTGGCCCGTCCATGTCCAACCTGAGACCCAAGTAGGAGAAACATGCTGGGCGGGTGCCCGGTGCCAGCTTACCCAGGCTGGGCCACCTGCGCTCCCCCTGCTCTGCCCCAGCAGGGCGCTCCCCCAGATACCCGGACCCGGCTAAGTTGGGTGCAGGAGTGGGTTGGTTCAGGCTCAGCCTCCAGGTTCACACCCTCAGGGGTCACAGAGTTCTGGGCTGTTGGAGTGAAGGGGTTGGCACAGGGCTGAACCTGCCCCACACAGGGTTTCCTGGGCAGGGCAACCCCCAGGGCAGCATTGAAGGCTTCTGGCGCCTGGAGCCAGCATGTCCCACCTGCCCCTCCTCTGTCATCTTGGCCACCTCTAAAATAAGGTGGATATCTCGGGTACAACAGTCCATGGCCAGCCCGTTGGCCTGGGTGCGAAGGACACCCACCAGGCGGGGCAGCATGGTCTCTGGGGGCCTGAGGGGGGGGTGGGCTAGTGCGTGGCCACAGAAGGGGTTTCCAGCCAGGTGGGCAGAGACTGCTGGACTCTAGAAAAGGTGCACAGCATCGAGCTGGGGGCCCTGGGTGCAGGAGGCTGTGCCCTAGGCCAGGCCAGCAAGACTTGGAGAGGCTCCAGGACAGTGGCACAGGCTGGCACCTGGACTCCAGCAGGAGTCCCTTGGCTGTGTCCTTCTGGGTTCATCTGACGGGGCCTAGGCCGCACTGCGGTGGGGAGCGACCGCCAGGCGGTGGGAGGCGTGGACTGGAACCGTGTTCGTGGAGCTGGCTGCTCACCACCTCCTCTTGTCACCAAGAGGGCAGTAGGCCAGGCTCAGGGACGCCTGTGTTTCTCGGCACAGGGTTGGCGGACAGGGTCCACTTCTGTCACGACTGAGGGGCTCTGCGGGAGGGGCTATGACTGCCCCCTGACCGTGAGTGGTGGGGAAGCAGATGGGCCCCTGTGCCCAAGCGGAGATGGTGACACAGGTCACAGGCTGGGTGTGGCTCTGGGGCCTAGAGCAGCAGTCCTCAACTTCTGACCCTCGTGGTCCCAGAGAGAGGTTAGATCTGTGGATTTGTGCTGCAGTAGCAGGAAGGCTGGAAGTATCTATTCAAAAATAATAGTAGACTTGTTACCTGTAATAAGACATTTTACGAGAAGTGCTTTCCTGCAAAAAAGGAACTGCAGCGGGCCAGGGCCTCGTCTTCCATCTTGACGTTTGCCTGGTATCATAGGAGGCGGCGGGAGTGGGAGTGTTGTCTGGACGGGTCCAGCCTTGCACAGATGTGTGCTGGGAAAAGGTGGGGGGCTTGGGATCCCCAGAGGTTTCTGGCCACACTTTTGAGAGCCGCTGTTCTGGGGGGCAGGTCTGAGACCGTGGCCTGAGCACTGCAGGGAGCCCGTGAGGGGGTTTTCTCGCTGGTGCAAGGACCCCGGAGGCCCTGTCTTCCGAGGCCTGGGACGTCGACCCTGCGCCCTGGCATCTGGGCTGGCAGAAGGGGCACCTGTGCAGGCCAGGCCATCTGAGCGTCACCCGTTGCTCCCGGCAGGAAAATGGCCACGAGCTTCCTGGCGCATGAGAAGATCTGGTTCGACAAGTTCAAATATGACGACGCAGAAAGGAAATTCTACGAGCAGAGGAACGGGCCTGTGGCTGGCTTCTCGTGCCAGGTGAGGGCTGGCACCCGGAGGCCAGGCTGCGCTGCGGGTGCTGGTGGAGGACCGCTGGAGGGTGGCGGGAGCTCGCGGGCCTGGGCTGCGCTGTCCCCGGCTGCACCCGCTCCTGCGCCATGCGCTTCTCGCTGTCCCGCCGAGCTTCCGTCCTGCGTGTCACTTCCTCCATCCCGTGAGGGACATGGGATTTTCTTTTTCTTAACCATTTATTAGAGAGAGAGAAGCAGCCATTCGCTCTGTATGCCCTGACCAGGGATCGAAACTGCAATCTTGGCGTTCGGGGGTGACGCTCTAACTCACTGAGCTACCCAGCCACGGCCTTTTTTTTTTTTTTTTTTTTTTCTTTCCTTTTAATGGAAATAGAAGGTTGGTTCTTTCTGCACTGTCTGCAGGAGAACGGCGCAAGCGTGATCCTCCGGGACATTGCGAGAGCCAGAGAGAACATCCAGAAATCCCTGGCCGGAGTGAGTACCGCAGCCTGCGCGCCCGAGGGCTGGTGCCGCCACCTCTGCTGCCCGCACGCCGGCTGCTTTGCCCTTGGAGCAAAGTCGGGCAAGGCTGCGTCCCTGCCGGCCCGGGTTCAGGGTCCAGACCTCGCTGCTTGCTGGTGCTCAACCCTGGCTTCCCTGCCGCCCTCGGGCCACTTCCTTCCTGCTGGCTCCCTGCTCAGACAAGGCTCCCTTCCCTCCTAGGCCCTGGCCACCCCAGAGAGGTGGGTTCACAGGGTGTGGAGTTCAAGTCACAGAACGGTCACCATTTTGGGTTTGAGGCCCAGGCAGGGCCCCTGCAGCCCAGCTTGGCTTCCTGGTCCCAGATGGATCAGGAGAGGACAGGACCATGTTCTCTGCCTGACCGGAAGGTGTGTCCCTAAAGGTGGCAGACCTGCTCCGAGATACAGGTGGTATCCTGGCCTTGACAGCCAGGTGTCCACACAGCTGTGCATCTCTGGAGACTCCAGGAGAGAAGCCATTTCCCTGCCTTTTGCAGCTTCAGGAAATTGCCCAGGTCCCTCAGTCAGTGGCTCCTAGCCAGCCATGCAATGGCGCTGACCTTGCCTCTGTTATGTCTTCTCACTCTCGGCTTCTTCTGTGGACCCTCGTGATGACACTGGGCCACTTGGGTCATCCAGGGTCACCTTCTACATCTTCAGCTTCATCCTCTGCCATCTGAGGTCATCTGCCTGCACAGCTGGTCCGGCGTTCCGGCTCCTAGTCACAGGCTGGGCAGCCCAGGGCAGGAGTTCCCCCGGAGGTGGTGCCACCGCATCTGCCCAGCAGGCCCTGCTTTGTGCTTGGCCCCTACTTGCTCCTTCCTGCCTTGCCATTTGCAGACGGGGTTCTCTGGGCAGACCTGGAACCCAGGGGGCACGTGGTCTTTGCCAGCAGGAGGCTCTTCCTCCTGCCACTTGGGGACTGGCAGTGCTGGTCAGGGTTGGGTCCTGGTCTTTGCAGAAAGCTGTTCCTGCTGCTAGGTGGGGCCTGGCTCACAAAGCCCCACAGACCCACAGCAGAAACAGCATTTTCTCACAACCCAAAGGCTGAAGTCCCAGATCAAGGGGTGGGCAGGTGTCCGTCCTCCTGCATGTGCCTCCTGCCTGCTCCCAGTGTGTTGCAAGAACTCCAGTCGTTGGGTTAGGTCTGCCCTAATGACCCCCTGACTGGGCCGCACAGGAAAGCCCCGCCTCCACAGAAGGTCGGCCTGTGCCTGCAGGGTTTTGGGTGAGGCTTCGCCAGGAATGTTGGAGCCTCCGATCCAGCCTCAGGCCCAGGTTTGGGTGGAGCTAAGCCCTCAATGGGACTTAAGCACCCAGGGCTCCTGGCAACTGTGCCTGGTGCCAGGCGCAGGGTTGGTGGTAGGGATGGAGGGTTCTAGATTTAAAACTTAGGGGTGAGGCCCTGGGTGGCTGCCTGCAGCTGGCCAGTAGCCCTACGCTCCCTAGCTTCCTTGTCCCTGCCTGGAAAAAAGTTGGGGAGGTGGGGTGCAGTGGGTGGGGCCAGGGTGTAGACTTCACGTAGGGTCCTGCTGGCATGCAAGGCCCCCACCATGGTCCACACAACCGGTGCCTGCCTGGTTCCAGGACCCACTTCACTTGCCTCCTGGTGCCGAGCCCCGTGGGAGCAGCTTTGGAGGCCATGGTGGGTTGGCACTGGGATCCCAACGGACAGTGCACACTGATGGTGGCAGCTGGGACTCCGGTGCAGGTGTGTCCAGCACAGCTCAGCATGAGCTGCAGGGCCGATGCCTGGTTCTGAAGTAGGGCACTGAGAGGAGGGGAGTGGCTTGAGCAGAGCCCACCCTGGTCCTCATGGCTGGTCAGTGCGCCTTCTCCAGCCACCGGTGGGTCCCAGGACAGCATCAGCCCTGCACTGCCCAATGGTCCATGGCAGGGAGCCAGGCTCCCGGCAGCCTGTCCACTCTGGGAACCTTCGGCTTACTCATGTTTTGGGTGCGTGTGGAGCAGTGGCTTGCCTGTGGCTACGTGGGCGGGTCCTGGGGAAAGGGCCAGGTGCACACTGTCCCTGGAGCCACCCCACTGGGTGGAGCTGCCTGGGGCCCTGGCTCCCGGGCAGCTCTGCATGGGTCCTCCATGGTCTGGCCTTTGGTTCCCAGGTCACCCAGACTTTTCAAGCCAGTCGGTGGGTTCATGGCTGGGGCATGAGGCAGTGCAGGCTGACGCAGGTGGCTGCTCTCGACGTAGACATGCTCCTTCCTGCCCCGCTCGGCCCTCACTGGCTCTCCCCTCCCATTTCCAGCTCAAGGCCGTGCTGCCCAGCCCCCTTGAGGCCTCAGGCCAGGCTGCCCTTGGGACCGTAAGTCTGGCTCCTTCCCACTTGCCAGGCAGTGGCAGCCATGGCTCTGAGCTTTCAGTCTGTGCCTCTGCTTAGCTGAGAATGTCACCGTGGTCTCCTGCTCACAGGGCTGCCTCCTCTCCTGGAAGGCGCCGGGCAGGGAACCCGCTAGGCTCCCAGTGCTGCTGTCTGGTGTCTTACCGGCCTCCCACCCAGCTCAGGCTGTGCTTTTTTCTGGCTGTGGGTGAGGACCTTAGAGCAGGATGGGTGCCAGGCCCTCAGCCCCCTCTCCTCCCTTGCAGAGCTCAGGCCCTGGGGCCTCCAGTGGGCCCGGCGGAGACCACAGCGAGCTCCTCGCCCGGATCGCCAGCCTGGAGGTGGAGAACCAGAGCCTGCATGGCGGTGAGGCCCTGGGCCTGGCAGGTGAGGGTTGTGGCCTGGCCCCTGCTGTCTGACCAGTGTTCCCTTCCCTCCTGCAGTGGTGAGGAACCTGCAGCAGGCAGTCTCCAAGCTGGAGGCCCGACTGAGTGTGCTGGAGAAGAGCATGCCTGCCCACCGGGCCACAGCCCCACAGACCCAGGTGAGTACCCTCCCAGCGCAGGGTCCCCAAACCCAACACTGCACAGGAGCAGGAGGCCAGCCTGGGAGGCAGCAAGGGCTAGGGACCTGCGTCTCCACGTCCTTCAGGCCCACCAGCCAAGGTGCATGGATCTCAGCGCCCCTCTTCTTTGGTAGCATGTGTCTCCCATGCGCCAAGTGGAAACCTCCACCAAGAAGGCCACAGAGGATGATGAGGATGATGACATCGACCTGTTTGGCAGTGACGAGGAGGATGACAAGGAGGCCGTCAAGCTGCGGGAGGAGCGGCTGCGGCAGTACGCAGAGAAGAAGGCCAAGAAGCCTGCGCTGGTGGCCAAGTCCTCCATCCTCCTGGATGTTAAGCCTGTGAGCGGCCCACCCGACCTCCCCTGTGCTGGGCTCAGAAATCAGGCTAAGAAGAGAACTGCGGGGGCCGGGCACGCAGGGCCTTGTGAGGCGGGTGCTCTGCTGCCCTTGGGACCTCGCCTGGTGTTTGCAGACTCCTGACCCAGCCTCTCCCCCCCTTTCCCCCTAGTGGGATGATGAGACAGACATGGCCCAGCTCGAGGCCTGCGTGCGCTCCGTCCAGCTGGACGGGCTGACCTGGGGGGCCTCCAAGCTGGTGCCTGTGGGCTACGGCATCCGCAAGCTGCAGATCCAGTGCGTGGTGGAGGACGACAAGGTGGGCACCGACCTGCTGGAAGAGGAGATCACCAAGTTCGAGGAGCATGTGAGTGGGCAGGCCCATGCAGGGGGGTTGGCGAGGCACTGGGGGCCTTGGGGAGCTGGGCGCCACGTAACCACTGTCCCCTCCTGTCTGCAGGTGCAGAGTGTCGACATTGCTGCTTTCAACAAGATCTAAGCCCTGGGCCTGTGTGCCAGCCCCTGCCGCTATTAAAGATCGAGGTTCCCGCTGTCTGGCTCCTGTCTTGGAATGGGCCCATGGGTGGCGTCCTTCAGTGAGCAGCACGCTGCCAGGCCTCAGTAGTGTCCTGCCTAGGCCCCCACCTGTCCTCCGTCAGTGGTCCCAGGGGCCGCTGCCATCCTCTCCTTTCTTGGCCTCTGCACAGTCTTCTCTTGGCTGTGTGACCCTCTGCCTGCCCCTTCCCTGTTCCATCTCTCAGCTGCCCACCTGTCCTCACTCCCTCATCTGGTGCCATGTCCCGTTCCAGCTGCTGGACCAGAGGAAGGCATGCTCAGCCTGTCCCTGAGGGGACCCAGGAGGTGTCCTGGCCCTTTGTCCTCCACTCTGCCTCCTCTTGCTTCATTCCTGGCCAAGCTGCCTCTGTGGGAGCAAAAGTGCCAACCTGCAGTTGTCCAGGAAAGGGAGATCCCAGTGGCCAAGATGGCCCTGCTGCTGTGACCCGTCACCTGCCCCACCAAGCCTGCGACCCTGTCTCACACCCTCAGCCTTGGGTGCGCTTCCCCTCCACCCCAGCGTCCTGCCTGGGCCCTGGACAGGTTCCCCCACGCTGCCCCGTGGAGTCTGCCCACCCCTCTGCAGCGCAGTCTGTCAGTGCTTGTGACGCTAAGGGGTCCTTCTGCCTGGACTGGCCGGCGTGGCGTGTGGCCCTTATTTGGGAGGAAGGCGTGGGCTGCTGTAACTTTGGGTCAGAGCCCATCCCCAGGGCCACAGCTAGGGTTGGATGTGCCCCTTGGCAGGGGCCCTGAGACCGCTCAGTTTCACAGTGCTCCTGTGTGACAGGACCCAGAGACCTTGGTGCCGGCTGGGGGCGGGCCCTGGGCTGGCTGGTTCTGAACACCGGGCTGCGTGGATGTGCAGGAGCTGGCTTTGGTCACCTCTGCCTGCGGCCCCCGCCTGGTTGGCCTCCAGCGGAGCAGGAGGTGGGACTGCCTCTGCCCTCTTCTTCCCTCTGCACCCGGTGCAGAGTTGGGCAGCTGGAGAGGAGCTTCCAGGGGCCGAGGGAGGTTGGGATGACCTTGGGCAGCAGCCACATGGCCCTGTCAGCCCCGGTCCAGTCGCCAGTCCTGTGTTCAAAGGCCGGCAGAGCTTTCCCGCCAGTTTTTATGGGAAAGGCGGTGGCTTCCGGTGTCCCCACCCTCCGAGCTGCCAGCTTGCGTGTCATGATTAGCAGGCGGGAGGTGCCCGCTATTGCGGCGCTGAGATCACGTGGGCTGGCAGGGGCGGGGAGGCCGGAGTCCAGGTTGGGCGAGATGGCGGCGCGGGTGCCCGAGGGGCTCATGGCGGCGCGGGGGCCGGAGGGGCTCGCTGCGGCGCGGCCGCTGCTCACCGACCTCTACCAGGCCACCATGGCGCTGGGCTACTGGCGCGCGGGCCGGGCGCACGACCTCGCGGAGTTCGAGCTCTTTTTCCGCAGCTGCCCGTTCGGAGGCGCCTTCGCGCTGGCCGCGGGGCTGCGCGACTGTGTGCGCTTCTTACGCGCCTTCCGCCTGAGCGACGCAGGTACCCCCACGAGCCTCTCCTCGCCCGCAGGGTTCCCAGCGCCCGGACGGGACCCTCCCACTCGCCGAGCTCTGCCAGCCCCCATTAGACACCCCGATGAGCTCTTCCTTTCCTGTGTCCCAACGAGACCCCAATGAGACCCCCGGCGGGAGAGACAGACGTCTCCGCCCCGGAGTCCCCATTGGCTGCGGGATTGCCCCCCACGGGGGCTTTTGTCACCCCCAGATGTGCAGTTCCTGGCCTCGCTGTTGCCTCCAGACACGGACCCCATGTTCTTCGAGCACCTCCGGACCCTTGACTGTTCAGGGGTGACGGTGCGAGCCCTGCCCGAGGGCTCCCTCGCCTTCCCTGGCGTGAGTGGTCTGAGCCGGGCAGAGGGGTGGGTCGCAAGGAGGCGGTGAGGCTGCGAGGTGACGCCCTCCCCGCAGGTTCCGCTGCTGCAGGTGTCGGGGCCGCTCCTGGTGGTGCAGCTGCTGGAGACGCCGCTCCTCTGCCTGGTCAGCTACGCCAGGTGAGGCCGAGGGCCGCGCAGGGCGCCGCGAGCGGGGCCTCGGACTTCGGGGGCTGGCGGCCCCTGCAGCTGTGCGCGTGAACCCGTGCGCTGCCGGGGCTGAGCGCCGAGCTCCGGGGCTGAAGCGCGGGCTCCCCGCACCCTTGTTCCCCGCAGCCTCATCGCCACCAACGCAGCGCGGCTTCGCTTGATCGCAGGGCCGGAGAAGCGGCTGCTGGAGATGGGGTTGCGGCGCGCCCAGGGCCCTGATGGGGGCCTCACGGCCTCCACCTACAGCTACCTGGGGGGTAAGGGCTCGGGAAGGCCGAGGGGTGGGCAAAGGAGGAGGCGGCGTGAAAGCGCCCACTTCCCAGGGCCTGAAGCCCCCACCTCTGCCTGGTGCCCTGGCTAGGCTTCGATGGCAGCAGCAACGTGCTGGCAGGGCAGCTGAGAGGCGTGCCCGTCGTGGGAACCCTGGCACATTCCTTCATCACTTCCTTTATAGGCACCGAGGTGCCCCCTGACCCGGTCAGCACCCTCTCTTCTCCGCTCAACTCTAGAGGGCAAACTCCAAGGCCGGTCCTTGCCTGGGGGAGGGGTAGTCCAACCTCTGCTCTGCACAAGGGCCGATGCCACTCCTGGGCCACCAAGCCACGATGGGCAGGTAGCCCCAGTGCTGCACTGGGAAGGTGGCCGGCAAGTGGCATTACCCCTAATCAGACCCTCAGGCTGCTGTGAACCAGACCCCACCCTGCACTCGATCCCCAACCCTTCCCTGACCCCTCTCCCTAGATGTTGGCTCCTGCTGCTGGTCAGGGCCCCAGGGTGGATCTGGTCCCCCTCGTGAAGGCGTGGCTGGAGCGCGTGTGTGCCCACCTGGGGCTGGGGGTGCAGGAGCCACACCCAGGGGAGCGTGCGGCCTTTGTGGCCTATGCGCTGGCCTTTCCCCGGGCCTTCCAGGGCCTGCTGGACACCTACAGTGTGAGGAGGTGAGGCCAGGCACCCCGGGGGGCGGCGGAGCCGCTGCTGCAGCCCCCTGACCTGCTCGCCCCTGCCTGCAGAAGCGGCCTGCCCAACTTCCTGGCCGTAGCCCTGGCCCTGGGTGAGCTGGGCTACCGGGCTGTGGGAGTGAGGCTGGACAGCGGCGACCTGCTTCAGCAAGCTCAGCAGATCCGAGGGCTCTTCCGGACCACCGCAGCCCAGTCAGTCCGGGAGGGGCTGTGCCTGCTGAGAGACCCAGGCGGGGGCACCAGTCCTGGGATGGGACACAGGGAGGGGGGCACCTTGCCCTCCCCACGGTGGGAAGCTTTAGTCTGGGGCTGCCTCAGTGGAGACATTGTGGCTCTCTGGGGAGGCCAGAGCACATGTGGATAAGGGCAGGTTCTGCCAGGGGGGACGGGTGGGCATGACCCGGTGAATCAGGACTTCCAGGGGCTTCCCCCATCACAGGTTCCAGGCACCCTGGCTGGAGTCGGTCCCCATTGCTGTCAGCAACAACATTGACGAGGAGGAGTTGGCCCGGCTGGCCCAGGAGGTGGGGCGGGGCAGGGCTGGCAGAGGGGGGACCAGGGCCCCTAGGCCTGCAGATGCTGGCTGAATCCAGTGCACCCCTTCTGCTCTCCTCCAGGGCAGCGAGGTGAACGTCATTGGCATTGGCACCAGCGTGGTCACCTGCCCCCGCCAGCCTTCCCTGGGCTGCGTCTACAAGGTGGAGACAGGGCCCCGGGGCCGGTGGGGGCATGGGCTGGGCAGGATGGGTCCAGCTCCCTCAACAGCCTGTCCCCGCAGCTGGTGTCCGTGGGAGGCCAGCCACGAATGAAGCTGACCGAGGACCCTGAGAAGCAGACGCTGCCTGGGAGCAAGGCTGCCTTCCGGCTCCTGGGCTCCGATGGTAAGCCCCGCTCCCGGCGCCCCCCGCAGACCCTCGGCCTCCACGTCATCCTTGGTACCCCCCCCAGGGGCCCTGCTGTTGGACGTGCTGCAGTTGGCAGACGAGCCGCCGCCCCAGGTTGGCCGGGAGCTGAGGGTCTGGCCCCGAGGGGCCCAGGAGGCCCGTACGGTGACGCCAGCCCAGGTGGAGTCTCTCCTTCGACTCTGGGTCCAGCAGGGACAGGTGACCATTTCGCCCACCCCTCAGCCTGCCCCTGCAGCCCAGGTCCAGGCCTGACCCCTGACCCTGCGACACCCCTCCTTCCTCCTCCCCCAGCTGTGTGAGCCCCTCCCGTCTCTGGCCGAATCTAGAGCCTTCGCCCAGCTCTCCCTGAGCCGCCTCAGCCCCGCGCACAGGCGGCTGGAGCAGCCTGCGCCCTACCAGGTGGGTGGAGGACCCGCGCCCGCCCGCCGCCTGCCCGCCCGCTGCCGCCCGGCCACCCACCGCGCCCTGCTCTCCTCCCTGCAGGTGGCGCTGTCGGAGCGGCTGCAGAGCCTGGTGCACAGGCTGCGGGCGGGGGCCGCGCAGTGAGCGCCCTGGGCAGGGCTGCCGGGGCCTAACACGAGTCACTGGCTGCCCCCACAACGTGTCCTGCGTCATTTCTTTCTTTCTTTAAATGCGTTTACTTACTTAGACGGGAAAGGAGGGAGAAAGGCGAGGAGAGACCCACGGGTCTCCTCTGCACACCTGCAACCAGGGCCTGGCCCGCAACCCAGGCTTGTGCCCCGACCAGGAATCTAACTGGGGCAGGCGGTGCTCAGTCCGCTGTCGCACCAGCCACGCAGGCTGCCCCTCACAGACCCTCAGAGCCTCCCAGGTGGGGTGCAGCTGGGCGCTGATGAGGGCTCATGCTCCCAGAAGTGGGGAGGCGGCTCCATGCGGACACCCCAGGGTGGCCAGGAGCAAAGCCAAGGTGGCGGGGTCAGGGGAGGGGGCCGTGTCTGAGCCGAGGGAACGGGGTCTGGGCTTCAGGGAAAGGGAGGGCTTTGGTGCCCCCACCCGCCCCCAGTTGTGGGAGTTTCTGGGGTAGGCCTCTTCCTGCTGGAGGCCCAGACAGGAGCCCTGGGGTAGGGAGGAGGTACCAGACAGAGGGTCTTGGGGTTTCCTGCTCCCAAATATGGCCCTGGGCTCCCCCACCTGTCACAGGCACTGGGGCAGGGGGACATTTCTAGCTTGCCGAAAGGAAGCCTAGGTGTCACCACCACTGCTGCTGCCGCCGGGCCCGCATGGCTCCGCCCAGGGGGCCACATCGCTCTCTCCAGGCCCTGGCATCTGTCACGGGCCTTGGGGACCCCACTCCTGGCCCAGCAGCCCTGGGAAGGGAGAGCTGGTGAAGAGGCTGAGGGGCCAGGTGGTGGCTGAGCTCTGGGCACCTGGCCAGTGGTCCTGGCTGGCCCTGCCTCTGCAGCCAAGCTGGTCAGGTCCCCACTGGCCTTGGCCATTGGGCCCAGAGGAGCTGCCCAGTAGAGAGGTTCTAGGCTCTATGGGACTGGGGTGGGGGCTTGGCCTCTCCTGTCCTGGCACAAACAGTCAAGGGTGTGGGGGAATGCTGGCTATCTGGGCTGCTTCCTGGAGCACTTCCGCTGGCCCAGGTATTTGGCCCAACCAGCTCTTCTGGCTCCCTGGGGTCAGTCTGGGCAATGCCTGTTATGTCACTGGTTTAGGGTGACAGTGGGGATTGGGGACAGAGCCCTGGTCAGGCCAGTCCCTGGGTGCCCGAGGCTTGGAGACACAGAGACACAGACAAACGGCAGAATCAGGCCCCCAGGTCCCCATTTCTCAAGCGTGTGCTCACTTCCGTGGTGCCAGAACCCGGAAACACGGTGGCCCCGCACTGGGGGAGGGGTACCTCAAGCTGTCTGGGACCCTGAGGGCCCACCCAAGGGTGGTGGTGCCTGGGAGGTAGCAGGTGTAGCTCCTCTTGCCTCCTTTGGGCCCACGAGGGTTGCCCCAAGTTCAGAGGTGGCGAAAGCTCTCCCGGTCATCCCTGTCCCCAGAACGTCTAGCCGGGTAGGAATGCAGTGGCTCAGGGCTGAGCCCTGACTTCTGAACCCTGCCTGCTGAGGCCTCCTCAGTGCTGTCCACACCTTCCCAGGACCCCAGCCCATGGGGTTTGAAGTCGGGGGCAAGGGCCCTTCTTTCCTTCCACTTGCACATAGAGACCAACTCCTGAGAATCTTGGCGCTTCTCCAGGGCCCTGGGGCACCGGGCAGAGCCAGACACCAGGCACACAGGCGGCTCACCACCTGCAACCTAGGCAGGAGGGTTCAGAAGCCTCCAATGGGCACCCTGCACAGGGACACCTCCATGTGACGCACACAGAGCGAATGCTCATCCAGCACCACACCTGTCCTGGCCCCGCCCACCAGAGCCTGCTTCTAGGTCAGGCCTGGGCAGGACTTCCTGGGAGGACCCTTGGCAGCCGCTGCCGGCTGAGGCCCACTGAGGGCTGTGTGTGTAGCAGCCATGGCTGGGGGTGTCTGGGGCCGGGCCCGGGGGGCCCCGGTGGGAGCCCTGACCCTGACAGCGCTGGCTGAAGGGATCCAGGACAGCCTGGGAGAGCCCACAGGCGCCCCCTTCAGTGGCCCTCAGCCGGAACCTGAGCTTGAATCCAAGGCACCTGGCAGTGCTCCCGCAATCCCTACAGCTGCCCAGGAGCCCTGCTCCCCACCCCACACGCAAGGGCCAGACCCTGAGGGACCCCATCAGGTAAGTGGCAGAGAACAGAGGCCGGGGGCGTGGCCTGGGGGATGGGGCAACTAGAAAAATGGGAAGCTGCGGGCAGCAATGGGGGCTGACCAGACTGGGGGTCAGAAGAGGGCAGAGGACCTCAAGGGGCAGGGTGGTGTTGGGGAGGAGAGCTGGTGGGTCAGAGGGACTTCACACATCCCACACACCCCACCCTAGGCCCCCCAGTGTTCAGGGGAGGAGGGGGCCCTCTCCGACCTGGCGTTGTACACAGCTGCCTGCCTGGAAGAGGCTGGCCTTGCGGGGATGCAGGCCACAGTGCTCACCCTGTCCTCAGCCCTGGAAGCCCCTGGGAAACGGCTACAGGACCAGGTCAGCCCCACCCCCTTCCTGCCCCCAGAGTCTCCTACCTGGCCCCTCCCCAAGGTGGCTCCCCTGCAACGCGGTTTATTGGAGCATGAAGCTTGACACAAAGCCCCCACCCCCGCCCCGTGCAGGCTGCTCTGACCAGAGGGTGCAGGGTGATGTCTGGAGCCAAGGAGGCCTGGGCACTGACACCTGCCTCTGTCCACCCAGGTGCAAGCCCTGGTGCAAAGCCTGCTGGCCCCGGTGCCCAGCCTGCCTGGGGGGTGGCCTCGGCGGGCAGCCTTGCGGGCGCTGAGCTCGCTGGCCCTGGAGCACTCGCAGGACGTGGTGCAGGCGCTGCTGACCTGCTCGCTGCCCCTGGACCGGTAACCCGCCCGCCCCACTCAGCCAGGCCACACCCTGACACCCCCACGTCATCTCCCTCCCTCCCTGCTTGGCTGTGGAGTCGGGCCCAGTGGGGCAGAATCCCCTCGAGCCCTCTCCCCCGCACTTGCCCCTCTCCTCATTTTCCCACCCCTCCCACCTTGAGGTCCTTGGTACTTGGTTCCTGGCTTGGGGCCTAAGTTCTCTCTCCTGGTCACCTCTGGAGCCCAGCCTGGGGGTGCCCTGCCAGGCCAGGTCAGTGTTCCCCAACGGCCTGGCTCTTCCGTTTAATGTGCACGCGGGCGGGGGGCGCAGCATGATTGACGCCCCCTCCCCCACCGCCGGCTGCAGCCCTAGTGGTCTCCTAGCATACCAGCAGGGAGCTGACCTCACAACCCCGTGCCCCCAGGGCCGTGGCCGAGCTGTGGCGCAGCCTGAGCCTGAACCAGCGTGTGAACCGGCAGGTGCTGACGCAGCTGCTGTGGGCACTGAAGGGCGCAGCTGGACCTCAGCAGGAGGCTCTGGCAGTAGGTGACTCCAGCCAACACTGCCGGGGGATCGCCCCCCACCCCCAGCCCGGGGGGGCGGGTGAGTTGGGCCACAGGGGGCCAGGGGCAGGACAGTCCCGCTGGAGTCCCGGGGTTGTGAAAGACTGTCCTCCTCCGTTCCCGGGGGTGTCCGAGTGTGAGCGGGCTGCTTGCTCCGCAGGCCACTCTCGCCCTTGGGGAGATGCTGTCCGTGCCTGGCTGCGTGGCGGCCACGCGAGGCTTCTATCCGCACCTCCTCCTGGCACTGGTCACACAGCTGCATAAGCTGGCCCGGGGCCCGTGCTCCCCTGACACCCCCAAGGTTTGGGCCCCCGCACACTGTGAGCCACCGCACGGCCACGCCAGGTGAGGGTGCGCACTGGGGGCAGTGAGGGCTGGACGGGTGCCCTCCCCACCCTCACTGCCCTTCTCTCGCTGCCCCTCCCCAGCTGCACAGTAGAGGCCTTGAAGGCCCTGCTCACCGGGGACGGTGGCCGCCTGGTGGTCACATGCATGGAGCAGGCTGGAGGCTGGAGGAGGCTGGTGGAAGCCCACACCCACCTGGAGGGTGTCCTTCTGCTGGCCAGGTGTGGGCAGAGGAGTGGAGGAGGGGGCGAGGGCTGGAGGATGGGCGGGTAGGGGCTTCTCCAGGGTGAGGCATAAGCAGAGGGTGAGTTCCCCTTTCACCCCATCCCAGCACCATGGTGGCCCATGCGGACCACCACCTGCGGGGCCTGTTCGCTGACCTGCTGCCCCGGCTGCGCAGCAAGGACATCGCTCAGCGCCTGACGGCAATGGCCTTCTTCGCGGGGGTGAGCCTGTTTGCGGGGGGCTTGGTGGGGGTCACGGTGGACTTGGCACCTAAGCGGCGCTGCCCGCACCCGGCGTGCTGACTCTGTGCCCCCCACCCAGCTGTTGCAGAGCTGGCCCACCGCCCGGCTTCTTCGGGAGGAGGTCATCCTGGAGCGGCTCCGCGCCTGGCAAGGCGACCCTGAGCCCACTGTGCGTTGGTTGGGCCTCCTCGGCCTCGGCCACCTGGCGCTGAACCGTGGGAAGGTGAGGAACGGGGCCGGGCGGGGCCGGGCGGGGCCTGGGGGCGGCCGCCCACAACCCCTGACGCGCAGGTGCGACACGCGAGTGTGCTGGTGCCCGCGCTCCTGGGCGCGCTGGCTGAGGGCGACGAAAGACTCGTGGGCGCAGCGCTGGCCACGCTGCGGAAGGTGCTGCTGCAGCCGCGCCCGCCGGTGCGACGCCTGAGCACGGAGCTGGGGCCACGTCTCCCGCCGCTGCTGGAAGATGTGAGCCGCCGCCCCCCTTCCAGGGCACAGCCCCCCCCCCCCCCCCCCCCCCCCCCCCCCCCCCCCCCCCCCCCCCCCCCCCCCCCCCCCCCCCCCCCCCCCCCCCCCCCCCCCCCCCCCCCCCCCCCCCCCCCCCCCCCCCCCCCCCGGCCCGGCCGCGCCCCTCCCCCTGGCTCCGCCCCAACAGCTGACCGCCCGTCTCCCCGCAGGCCCGGGACTCAGTCCGCGCCTCGGCGGCCGGGCTCCTGGGGACGCTGGTGCGGCGGGGCCGGGGCGGGCTCCAGCTGGGGCTCCGGCGGCCCCTGCGGAAGCTGGTGCTGAAGAGCTTGGTGCCGCTGCTGCTGCGCCTGCATGACCCTAGCCTGGACGCTGCGCAGGTCAGCGCCCCCAAAGACGGCCTTACAGCCGCGGCGCCCACCGAGCCCCACCCCGCAACCCCTCCCGCGCAGCAGGTCAGGGACTCCCCAAGGACCTCAGGCGCAGGCCTCTTGGGCTCCCAGCTTCCTGGGCCCTGGACTTCCCCAGCCCTCATGTTCTGGACACACTCATGGCACCTCCGCTCCTTTCTGGACCTCTCACCCTCTTCCCTCCCCCTTTCCCAGAGCTCAGAGTGGACCCTGGCCCGCTGTGACCAAGCCCTGCACTGGGGCCTGCTGGAGGAGGTGGTCACGGTGGCCCATTACGACAGCCCGGAGGCCCTAAGCTGCATCTGCTGCCGCCTGGTCAGTAGGGGGAGGACAGTGGCAGAGGGATATGGCCAGCTGCCCGCTGGGTTCACCAGGGCCACTGCCCCCGGCGGAGTCTCCCCACCCCCCAGCCAAGGCGATGGCAGGTCTAAGGCCTCAGGCCCTGACCCCTTGTCCTGGGGGTTCCTCAGGGACGCCAGCCCCCGGGCTCACCTTGACCACCTGCTGTCCACGCAGAGCGGGTTCTCCTGTCCTGCCACGAGCCCTTATGCCCCCAGGTTCAGTGGTACCCAGGCCTCGTGCCCAGCTTCCTGAGCCAGACCCAGGGCTACCTGAGGAGCCCGGAGGACCCCCTGCGCCGGGCAGCTGCCGTGCTCATAGGTGAGGCCCCGGTGTGAGAGCCCCGTTGGAACTCAGAGCTCTGGGAGCTGGGCAGCCCCTCCTGGCGGGGTGTGGAGCCGCCGTTCACGGGTTTGCCTCCGTCCAGGCTTCCTTGTTCATCACAGCAGCCCCAGCCGCATCGACCGGGACCTGCTGGACTCCCTGTTCCAGGGTGAGGGCCCAGCTCGCGGGGGTGTGCGGTCCTGGAGGGGCGGTGGGTGCTGGAGCTGGGTGGGTGGGAATGCATACGCCAAGAGCTCCCAGCCACCCTGTCCCCGCAGACCTGGGGCTGCTGCAGAGTGACCTGGAGCCCGCCGTCGTGGCCGCCGCGCAGGTGTCCTCCCAGCAGGTGGCGCTGCTGGCCCACGCGCGGGGCCGTCGGAGGGGCCGGCGCTTCCCGGGGCTCCGCCTGCGCCCCCGCCCAGCCCGGCCCCCGCCGGTCTACCCCGACAGCCCCTTCCAGCGCAGGAGCCTCGCAGGCCGGTGGGGCTGCCCCGCCCAGGCTGGGCCTGACTGCTGGCCGCCCTCCAGGTGGGGGCCCGGCCCAGCCCAGTGACGGCCAGGGCCCGAGTGTGGCTGCCCGCGGCTCCCTGGCCAGTCCGGCACACGCTCCTTGAGGGGCACCCAGGCCTGGTGCCGGGTGGCCGCGTCCCGCCCCACCGCAAGGCCCCCCTGCGGGAGCTCACGGCTGTGGCGGGCCAGTTCCTCGGAGGGGCGTCGGTGCCTCTGTCCAAGCACATTTCACCCTCAGCCTCGCACCTGGGGGCCCACCTGTCCCTCCGCAGGCCCATGGCTCTCCAGCCCCCTGGGCCTTTCTCCGCCTGGATGACACCTCACCTGCCAAGGAGGGGCCTGGTGGAGGGCTCTTTCCTGGGCCCCTTGCGGGCTGGCCTCCACGCCCTGCCAGTCCGGCCCCTGCTGGCCCCCCAGCAGCCTTGCACCCAGTCCTGTGCCCCACTCCTTGCCCGCCCACGTCCTGGCCTGACCTCCTGTCCACACCTGCTGCTCCTCAGCCGGCACTGTTGCCCTCGCGGCTCACCACGGCGGTCACTGCACCGGACTGGATTGCGCCCCACCTGAGCCTCCCAGGTGTCCTGGACCTCCCACTGGACAGCACAGGCCTGGGGCTACACCTGTGTGTTTGGGGATGGGTTGCCAGCATCCACACCCCCACCAGCCTGAGCCCGGCGCAGGGTCAAGTGAGGAAGGTGTGATTGGATACCAGAGAAGAAGCCCCTGTGGAGGCCTCCAAGCTGTCCCCCCTTGACATGTCCTCCTGCCCTTCAAGCCCCTCCCTGAAAGCTGCTGCCTCAGATGCCTGGACTTGCACAGCCTCTTGCAGGGCTGGGGGCAGACCCTCCAGGCTGGGGACCCGTCAGGAGAAGGCCTGGGGTCCTGCCTGCCCCAGTGAAAGGCATCTGAAGTAAACCCACATGGACCGAAGGGGCCTGGCTTCTGTTTGGGGCACGCGCCTGGGCCGCTCCAAGGTCGGGCTCAGGCTGGGATCACAGACAGAGCAGCGTGTGGGTAGGTAAGGGGCGCCGGGTTGAGGTCAGAGGTTAGAGTTCATGGTGAGACAAGTGTGGGGAGAAGCTGGGCCTTGCTCCCACACATGCCACATTGATGGGGCCAGAGGTCCACCAGGAAGGGGTCAGGGTCTCTCGTCGGTCATCCTAGGGCTTGGTCTATGTAGTGCCAGGACCAGGGCTTGAAGAATTAGTTCAGATCCTGCAAAGCAGATTCCAGACAAGATTAAACTACATAAACTGCATGGGGGACACACTGGATGGGCCAGGAGGCCCTCAGACTCCCCGGAAAGAGGAGGTGGTGGGTGCATCTGGACGTCTGTCCTGGTCTCGGGGGTTCTCAAGCAGTCCCCTGTCAGGGAGCCATGTGGGGCTGGGCTTTTGTCCTGTAGTAGGGGTCCTCGTGGAGCCCCTGGCTCTGCCTGGGCCTGGGCTGGGCTCTGGAGGAGCCTCATGGAGCCCCTTAGGGGAAGCCCCTCCTTGCAGCCCGTGAGCCAGACTGAGGGTGAGTGTTCATGTCCACTTTTACCGCTTGTCTGCACTGTGGGGCATGGGTGGATAGGCCAGGGGCCAACCCCAGGATGCCTATGGGAAAGGAGAGCCCACCTTAGATGTGGGACAAGGGCTGCTTCTGCAGGGAGCTCATACCCCACCCTGTAGCAGGCTGTCTCTTGCACACTCTGCTGCCTGCTCATGGCAGGCTTATGTGTCCACCCCTGCCCAGTGCCTGGCAGCCCCCTGGACGCTCTGCCTGCTGGGCTGAGGTTCATGAAGGCCAGACTACCGCTGGGCCCTGGCAGTGGGATGCCCTTGAGGACTTCTCTGCTGGGGTTCCCGGGAGGTCCCAGGCAGAGCAGGGGCCTGCTTCACCAGAGGCTGCCTCCACAGCCATGACATGCCCCAACCCCGCCCCAGGTGACCATCTTTGTCCACGTGTCCAGGCCAACCAGGCGCATCGGCTCCACCAGTCACGGCTGAACCGTCTGGCTGGACAAGGATCTGAACGGACTGCTTTCCACACATGGCCCCTCCGGCCCCGATCTTGATGCTGAAGTGATCTCAATGGCTGGGGGACCCTAGATCCTGAGGGCCAAAACTTGGACCCTCCAAACAGGGTTTGGGTGGAGCTACCCAGGCCTGCCTCTTCCCCTCGCCCTCAGCACAGTGTCTCCTGCACCAGCTTCCTTAGTATTTTCTGAGATCTGGGCTGTTGGTGTCCCACTTGCCTGGTTCTCGCCTGTAAGCCACCCTCACAAGGGTCCCAGAGGTGCACGGTTCTGGAGGCATGAACAGGCAGGCCCAGGGGCCTTGAGCTCCTGTGTGCAGATGATGCTTGGGGCTGATTCCTGGGGGTCTCCCTGGGCCTGGCGTGTTGGAGGGGCACTGTCTCGTGTTCTGATGTGAACCTCACTGTTGGGCTTGGGTCCTGGGTTTGCACGGGGGTTAATGTCCTAGCTGACTCTATTGTCCCTCCTCTTGAACAAATCCTGAAGCTGTGTGTCAGGCAAGTGGCCTCCTCCTCCCACCAGGGGAGAAAGGCAGAGTCTGCCTCCCTCAGAGGAAAGGCCAACTCCTGGCTGAGCAAGTTCCCAGAGATAAGTCCCTGTTGATCAGTTCCCATCTGTCCTGATACTCAGTGCCACGCCCCCCGTAGAACAAGGCCCTTCGGCACTGCGTCCTGTGACCTCTGAGCAGATGCACCTGGCGAGGCCCAGCCCAAAGGCCAGCTGCCTGGCTTGAGCCACGGCTTCTCTAGATGTCTTCAAGCGGCCTCAGGAGCATAGGGTCTGTGTGCTGGTCAGCCACGCGTGCCCCAGCCCCCTCTGCAGCCCCCATGGGCCCAGGAAGAGCTTCTACTTGCAGTGCGGTGCCTTCAAGCTCCCTGAGGCAGCTGGTGACCTGTCCTGGGGGAACTGCCTCCCACCCCCATCTTTCACAGTCCAGCATGCTGGGGGCGGGGCCAGGGATGAGGTCATGTGGCTGGTCACTCAAGACCGACCGGAATAAGCATGGGCAGGCTCTTCCCAGCCCCATGGTATGACAGCAATAATCATGGGGGAGGCACCTGCTCTTGGCCCCCACATCCCTGCCTACCCTATGAGGGCCAGGCCCCCAGCCCAGATCGAGGGTCCCTCAAAAACTCAATGACTCAGCTGCTGTTTGTACTTCCCATTTATTTTTTCCAACCCCCACGCCTGTGGTGAGCAGCCCCTGGGCTAGGCTGGGCTGGGCTGGGCTCTCGCCTTTGAGGGGCCAGCAGCTGCACAGGCATGGGCCCTCCCTGCCAGGGGCCTGCCAGCTAGCAGCGCTGGCTCAGCTTGTACAGCAGGGCCAGGCAGGCGAACAGTGCACACATGCAGCCCTGGGCCTCCGGCTTCCAGCACACCTGCGGGGCATCAACCTGCAGCTCTAGGCCACAGGCCTCCAGCAGGATCCAGGCAGGTCCCTCGGGACCCCAGCTGCTCCCCAGGAGCCCAGGTGGCAAGGCCAGGGCCTGGCGCTCCTGCCACGAGGTGCTCTGCTCCAAAAGCTTCTCCACCTGCCAGGACAGGGTGGCAGGTTGTCCTTGGGGTCCTCAGGCATCCAGCGCCTGCCCACACCCTCAGCCAGGTGTGCCTGGACCCCACCTCCAGCCCCAGCCCTCCGCTACCACCTGGGCCCTCTTACCAGCTTGAAGGGCCCCTCCAGAGCTGAGGCCTCCAACGCCTCAGCCAGCAGCACATGCTGGCTTTCACTCAGGGCTGAGGAGAGACCTGGGATAAGAGGGGATCCGCAGGCCCAGCTGAGCAGCCCGCAGCCCTGCCCCCACTGGCCCTTCCCCGGGGCCCCTCACCGGCCAGTGCTCCCAGCAGGTAGTTGACGGAGCCTGCTAGATCCTCCACCAGCGTCCTGCAGGGCTGCACCAGGCACTCCAGGACCTCACCTGCGGGGCCCTGCAGAGGCTCCGCCTGCCCGCAGAGCAGGCCTTGCTCCAGCTGGGTACATGGGCAGCAGTGAGCTTGGCTGGCCGTGGGGCGCCCCACCAGCCCCCACCCCCAGAGGCTAGCTCACCGACTCCTCCAGGGCTCTCAGGGCCAGCTCGTCCCGCAGCACCTGCCCCAGGCCCTTCAGCAACTGCTCACGCAGGGTGTCGGACAGGTTCTCCAAGAGCCTGGCCCAAGCCTTCACCTCTGCCTGCAGGCCCTGGAAGTCTTCAGTGGGGGCCATCTTGTCCTCGTCCTCATGGAGCCCGTCTGCGGGGACAGGGCTGGCATTGCCCACAGGGCCCTGGAGAGTCCTGGTCCGGAAGGGGAGACCCCCAGGGGGCAGAAAGGGAGCCCACCAGGGTCCCAGGGGTGGTCAAGAAGCTACCAACCTGACTGTAACCCAAATCGTTCACGGAGGGACCTTATCATAGATGAAGCAGAGGATGGCCGCCATGATCGGTCACCTGCTGGGGCAGAGCTTGTGGGCGCAGGGTGTGGGTCCCTGAGCCAGAGAGGATGGAGGCCCTCCTGGGTCCTCGCAGCCCCTCACCACCACCCCAGCCCCGTGACCCAGGGCAGGGGCAAGGCCCTGAGAGCCTGGCACCGCCTTCGCACGTGCATGTGTGTGCCCGCCCGCGCGTGCCCAGTGCTCAGGAGTCTGCTGGCTACGGCACGCTGTGCGGGAGATCGTCCCAGCGGCCCAGCGCTTGCCCTGCCCCGGCCAGGGTGGGCATCCGCCGGCCTCACCTTTCTGGGGCGGCTCAAAGGTCCTCTTCTTCTTGTCCGGGATGAAGATGATGTCTGGCAGCCAGGCAGGAGTGCAGAGATGAAGGAGGCAGGTCGGCCGAGGCTCCCGCCTTCCCCTCACCCGCTAGGCACTCCTTGCAAATCCCCAAGTGTGCTCCAACCTCCCACACGCCAGAACGCAGAACCCTCGCCCACCCAACCCAGGGGCTCTTCCCAAGCCTCCCTGGGCCTTTGCCACAGAGCCTGGGCCCCGAGGTCACCCCAGCCCCAGCTCACCCCACTCAGGACCAATAAGTATTAGTTGGGCCACCCGGAATGCGAGGATGCTGCCCGAGGGGATGGTGACCGTCTTCTTCTGGCTCAGGTGGCCCTGGCCCTTGCCCTGAGGGGTAGATCTAGGCTCAGAACTGGGCTCTGGCTTTGGGGGTGGGGGCATGGGTGCAGTGATCAGCCTGGCAACATGGCCCTCCTGCCCCACACCTGCAAGCACAGAGTTCCGGGCAGTGAAAACTGGCCCGAGCCCTCCTGCTTGTGGGTCCGGGTGACTTCCACCTCCTTCTGAGTCTGCAGCACCTCGGTCACCACAAACACATCGTCGCCACGGTTCCGCAGCTGCTGCAGGAGTTTGTGTTCAGGCTGCCGCAGGCTCCTGTGGCAGAAGGCGGGTGGGCCAGGGGGCTCAGGGGGTGCCCTGCCTTCCCCGCCCCAACCCGAGGACTGGCTTTCCTGCCCATCTGTGGGATGACAAGGCGGTGCGAGGGGACCAGGAATTCCATGGATGCCCAGGTGTGGGGTGGCGGTCGCTCCCTCCCTAGACATTCTAGACAGTGTCTACGGATGAGTGGAGGTGCAGGAAGGATGGACGAGGTCTGACACCTGCTGGCCCCCGGGGCGCCCAGCCCCTCCTCCAGCTGTATGCCGGGGTGCTCTCTCCCTTCACTCACTGGGTCCACGTGTCAGTCTCCACGTGGAGGTAACAGTCCCGCCACCCCCTGTCTCCTCCACCCTAGCAGCCCAGCCTCCCCTCAGCGACCTGGGGCCCCCAGGTCTGATCCAGATTCCTGGGGCCCTGCCCTGAGGGCTCACCTCTCCTGGAGCATGGCCACCCAGGTGTTGGGGGACACTCGCAGCGTGCATACGTTCATGGAGGCGCTGGAGCTGCCGGATACCGCCGCCTCGCCTCCAAACTTGCCCTGTCCTGGGGCCACCACCTCCACACTGGCCCCCAGATGTCCATCCACTGCATCTTGGAAGTGGAAGGGACCAACGCACTCCACGGCTGGAACAAGACCAGAGCTGAGGCCCCCACCCCGCCTGCCATGCCCATCCCCCCAGGCACAGGGGCCATTGGAGAGCCCAGGGGCCCAGAGCAGGCAGCCGGCCGGCCCCTCTCCTCCTTCCTCAGCCAGAGCGGCTCCAACTCAGGGCTGGGTGTGGTACCTGGTTCTGGGGTGTCTGGCTCTAGGATGTCTCTGATAGACAGGTTGACACATGTGTAGCGGGATCTCCAGAACCATGAGCTCGAGGGCTTTCTGCCCAGGAGGCAGTAGGGCTTGAAGCTGGTGGAACTCTGCAGGCTGTCCACAGGGATGAGCTCTTTGCTGTGGTCCAGTTCCTGGACCACACTCCTGACCACCCGCTCAAAGGCTGACGCCATGCTCCTGAGGAGGACAGATGGGTGAGGTATTGCACCCGTAGGGCTGGAAGAGCAGAGGCAATGGCCGGCACTTGGATGCGTCCAATGATGGGGAGCTCTGTCCTTGCAAACAACCCTGCATGGCCAGCCTGGGGATGCCGTAACTGGTAGAAAGCTCCTGCCTCTGATCATTACCCAATGCAGAAAGAAGCAGTGTCTCCCCCATCACCCCCTGGGCCATCTCTCCAAGGGGCTGTGAGCACCTCTAGGCTGGGGCGTCATTCACCAGCCTCAGTGGGACGCCAGCAGGGAGTCCATCTGTTCCAGGCCCAGAGGGCCAGATAGAGCCCTCGCAAGTCTCAGACTCCCAATGATGGGGTAGAGGGGCAGCTGTGGGCTACCCTTCAAGGCCTCCATCATCTTGTCAGCCCAATAGGCAGGGCAGGGCAAGGCAGGGGCTTTGGAGGGACCCCAGGCCAACACTAGCTGCTGCTGCAGCTGCCTCCCTAGCCGAGGTGTCCAGAGGGTGGAGAAGACACAAGTCTCCACCTCCAAGTACATGGCGTGGCACAGGGGCCCACAGCAAGACCTGGACAGAATGTCCCAGCTCCCAGGAATGTCCACGAGGGCTTCTCTGGGCTAGTGTCTGAGCTACTTGCCCAAGGCTGAGGGTTCAGAGGTTAGACTCTAACGCAGACCAACCCGGGACACAGGTGGCCTGAGCCCCAGGCGGTGGGGCCGCCAGCCGGGGTTCTGCGCCGGAGGTCTCTAAGCCTTGCGGAGGGTCTGAAGTCAGATAGTGGGCCAGGGGGGCTGGAGGGCCCACCCTAGGGTCAAGCCCAAGCTGGCTGGTGAGGGGCCACGTTCCCAGAGGCCCAGGGCTTCCCCGAGCGGGACTGGGATTGAGAGGGGGAGGGGCTCCTGGAAGGGCGCTGGGACAGGGTCGCCGCCCCCCCAGCAAGCGCGGTGTTGCTGGGGCGCCGGGGGTGGCGGGGTGCGGCTCACCGCGACCGTGGCGCGCAGGCTCCGGGTCCAGGAAGCGAGGCGAGGCCGCCCTGGGCCGGGGTCGCGCCGAGGGTGCTCCGGAGCCGCCAGACTAGCGTCCAGCCCAAGCCCACGGGCGGCCGGACCCAAAAGTGAAACCGGCAGAGGCTGCAGGAGGCCGCCCGGCGCTCCCGGAAATGCCCGGACCCCCGCCCCGCCCCGCCCCGCCCGCGGCGCCTTTCCCGCGGTTTCCTCCTGGGCTCCCGGAGCCCGCGCGGGGCTGCGCCGGCCTCTGTCCGGAGGGAAGGCAACGCGGCCAACGAGCGCCTGGCAAGGGGCGAGTCGCGTCTCCGCGAGGCGCCGCCTCCCACCGCTGGGCGGCTGGGGAGGGAGCGCGGCCCCTGCTCGTGCTCTGCGCTGGGAACCTCCGCAGTCGGCCCCCCCCACCCCCGTGACCTCCGCAGACGCCCCCAGAGCCTCGGTCAGGGCGCTCCTGGGCACGCACCCCAAGGACACGAAGGCCGGTCCACGCAAAGCCTGCCTACGCGGGTCACACGGCCAGGGCCGGGCCAAGCCCCCAGGCCACCGGCTGATGCACCTCAAGAAAATGGGGAAAACCCGTCCCGCAGGACACGGTGGGGCCCAGTCCGCGTGGAGAGGAGTGAAGTTCTGATACCCTGACAGCATCCATGGACTTCAGCACGCATCCTCCGTGAAAGAAGACTGTGTGGCCTCCCCTGACTTGCTGCTGGGGCGGTGGTGGAGGGAGGGCGGACAGCAGACAGGCGGTTACCAGGAGGGGGCTGGGAGGGCTAGGGTTACCTAACAGGAAGACACAGGAAAATGTCCTGCTCGCAGCAAGGGTTGTGCAACTTGAATGTGCCGAAACCGACCGAGGTTTACACTAAAAAAAAAAAAAACAGACACTTTTGCAGAGAGGGGAAAGGAGGGAGAAACAGGGAAGCATCCATGTGTGGTTGGTTGCTCCTCGCTGTCCCCAGCTGGGGACCTGGCCTGCAGTCCAGGCATGCGCCCTGATTGGGAACCGAACCAGCAACCCTTTAGTTTGCAGGCCAGAGCTCAATCCCCTGAGCCACACCAGCCAGGGCAAGGTTTACACTTTTAATGTGTGAATTACATGGCACGACTTACAGCTTATTTATTTTATTGATTGATTTGAGAGACATCAGCTTGTTGTTCCACTTATTGGTGTGCTCGTTAGTTGATTCCTGTACATGCCCTGACCAGGACGGAACCCACCTTGGCATTCGGGACAACACTCAAACCAACCGAGCTGCCCAGCCAGGGCTGTGAGTTACATCTTAACGAGGCGATTATTTAGAAAGTCTGCAGCCAAAGACAACATCCAGGCCTGTCATGCTCCCTAGTGCCCTTACAGTCCTGGGCCACAGGTGAACCGTGTCTGGTGCGGAGCACTGGGCCCCACACCCGTCCCCGGCTCCTCTCATCATGCCCTGCAGTCACTGTGCTCACACACTGCAGCTGCAATAATGGGAAAGACCGGTTCGAGCAGAAAGGCAACTGTGTTATGTGAGCAGGAGTGCCCAGCTGCTGGGTACCCTGGGCTGGACACAGGCAGGCGGAGCCCTCCAGGTGATGTGCCTGGCCTGCTCCGGTGCCTGCCTGTGGCCTCTCCCCGGCTGGGGCCCTACCACGCGGCCTGTGAGCTCCGCTGGCCGAGGGCCTCTGCGGGCTGGGCACATGCCAGCTTGGCAAGGGGCCCCCTGAGCCTCTGTGGGGCCAAGTGCACGCATGCGTGTTTGTGTTCGCATGTGTATATGTGCGTGTTTTGTGGGGCAGTTTGTGCACGTAGGTGTGTGTGTTGCGTGTGCAAATGTGTGTTAGTGTGCTGACCAACCTCAGCATCCTTTTCCTCCAGTGAGGCCTACTTCTCCCAGCTCGCCAGCCAAGCTAACCAACCGGTCAGGAGGTGGCAGCCTCCTCAGTGGGGTGGCCTTGCTGGAGGGCTGCGGGTTTCCAGCAGGGGTTTGACCAGCCTGGTTCATTTTTCTAGAAGGTCTTGGCTGCTGCGTGGGAGAATGGGGTGGAGCAGGTAGCACAGCCCCGGGGCTCAGTCTGAGGCAGAGGTGCCAGGCAGGTGCCACCCACACGGCACCTGGGACAGCATGGCACACTGCACCCACCTGCCGTGCTGCCATGATCTGGGGCTAGGTGGGGCTGGATGCCACCTGGCTGGTGCTATTTCCTGTCACGTCTTCCCTTTTTAGCAATAACCAAAACAAGCAGCACTGTATTGCTGAGTGATGGTGACACCAGGGCTTCTGACTCACAGAGGACAGAGGTCAGCAGAAGGGTGCCTGCTGGGAAGAAAAGGCAAGGAAGGTGGGTGGGGCTGGCCCTGCACTCCACCCCCATCCCTCCTTGATGCCCATGGTGGGCAGACAACCAGGAACTTTGAGATCTCTCAGGACAAGGTGTGGGCAGGCGCTAGGGGTCCAGAACTCCTGAGGATGCCATGTCCCCAATGGCCAGCTGTGACCAGGCACTGGGGGCTGGGAGGGGGCTCGAGGGGAGGGGCCATAGCGGAAGCAGGCTCTAAGGAAGAGGAAGTGCGCTGCCTTGTGGCCCTTGTCCCCACCCACCCGTGGAAGGGGCTGGGGCCCATCCAGCACACAGCGGGCAGGCAGAGTCCCTGGGGGAAGAGCGCAGGGTATTAAGATCCCGGATGGCGCCCTGGAGGGAGAGGATTGGAGAAACCCGGGAGGAGATGGGACAGTGCGCTTAGCGAGGGGAGTCAGGCCACAGCCTGCTGAGCCAGGAAGGGACAACAGAGGCCCGGAGGGCGCGAGCCGGGGAACCACCCACGCTTCCTAGGAGGACTCGGCGGGTCCCGCTCTAGACCCCGACTCAGCCTAGGAGAGGCCAGGCGGGCTGGGGTCGCAGAGGTGCAGGGCAGGTGCGCGGGCGGGCCGCGCGCTCCGCTGAGTCTCGTGCTGCCTCCCGAGCGCCCGTGGGACTAACCTGGAGCCGCCACGTGAGGTGCTGGCCTCCAGGCGACACTCCAGGGGTTTTCCGCGGTGCCGGGGAGTCCAAGCCAGGACAAGTCCTTCCCACCAAGTGCCCGGCCTTTACCCTTTCCGGTCCCTCTCCACCGGGCCGGCCTGCGGCCAGGTCTCAGTCCTGCCCCGGGCCGCCTGAAACCCGCTCGCGGCTGGGCACACAGCCACGGAGCGCCCCCGGCGGCAGAACGGACTAACTAAAGGGGTGCCAGCCCGGCTGCCTGCCGCGGCGCGGCTTGAGCGCCGGACGAAGTCCCAAAAGATCTTTTTTGCGGGGAGTTGAGTCCCCTTCGGGCCTCCCGCCCACTTGCTGCCCCAGATCCTGGGACGCGGCCAGGACTCGTCTAGGGTGCCCTTTGGGCTGCAGCTGCGACGGGTGGTCCGCAGGCCCTGCCCACGGGGGACTCGGTCCAAGTTCAGGCGTTGCTGGGCAGTGGCGACAGCCAACCGAGCACCCTGTCCGGCCGGCTCCAGAGCAGGATGGTTTCGGGTTCAGAGGCGTCTTAGGAATCAGGAGAAGCGTGGAGGGCAGGAGGGCCGGGCAGAGGTGGGGGAAGCGGGGGAACTACCCCAGCGGCTTCGAGTCACCAGGAGGCTCCTTGGAGGGGCGGCACAGGTGGTTGGAAACCACTGTCCAGGCCCCACCTGCAGGCAACCCGCAGCCGCTCGCCCCGTCCTCCCAGCGTTCTTTCGGGGCCCGCTGTCCGCAGGCCTGATGCGCGTCGCCTGGCTCCCTGGGCTGTCTGCCGGCTCGGGGTGGGGGCACAGAGCCCAGCCCTGGGCCTCTGCCGAGGAGGCAGCCCCTCGTCCTGCCTCACTCCCGTGCTCCAGCGGGAGCCTCCGCCACGTAGGCGGGGACACGGCCCGAGCTTGGCCCCGCAGGAGGACATGTGGAAGGTTGTCGTGAAATCCACGCCACCCATCCGTTGCCGTCCGAGGGCCCCGTGGAAATGCCCAGATGCAGGGAACGGCAGGCACGGCCCTTTGCTCCCGGAGGACCCGTCGCAGGGCCGAGGGTCACGCTGGGCAGTGGGAGCCCCTGTGGGACGGGACGCTGGGGTGAAGACCTAGGGGCCGTCCAGGGCAGTTCCCTCCCAGTCTCTTCCGGCCAACGCTTCCCCCCCGCCCGGCCCCGCGCCAGGACAAACGCGGGGGGCATCCGGGAGTGGCCCCAGGCTGCCAACCGCTCGTCCCGCCTGCGGACCCGCGGGGACGCCCCCCAAGAGGCTGCAGACTGGGTCGCTGGAGGAGGAGGCATAGAGACGGGGGCAGCTGGAGCCTGGGGAGGAGACGAGGCTGCGGTGGGTCCGGGTCTGGGTGTCCCTCCCGCTCCCGCAGGGAACCAGAGCCCCTCCAGCTGGTGGCCGCCGCCGCCCGCGCGCTGCTGCGGCTCGCGGACCCGCCTGCCCGCGCTCCATCCTGACAGCTCCCGGCCCCTGTTCTGCGCATGCGTGGCCCCGCCGGCGTTGCCAGGCGACGGTGCGTCCCTCGCGACCGGGCGGTGGCTGCCGGGCCGCAGCGCGCAGTCTCCGGCCTCCGGCGCCCCGCCCCGCCCGCGGGGGAGCGGTCGCGCGGCGGTGACGTCGCGGGGGCCTGGCCGGCGTCGCGTCTCCGGAGATGGAGGAAAAGGAGCTGTTACGGCGGCAGATCCGCCTCCTGCAGGGTGGGTCGGGTTGGGCCGGGCCGGGCCGGGCTGGGGGCGCGTGTCCCTTTCTCCCCCTCCGCTCCCGGGCTCGCTCTCCGCCCGCGGTCCCCGCAGCCGGCGAGCGCCCGGTGGGGAGGCCGGCGGGGCGGTGGGGACTCGGCGGGGCTTCCGGGCCGGCCGGGGTTTCGTTGGACGCGGAGCGCGGGCCCCTCCGGTGCTGCGGCGGCGCGGTGGTTTCCTAACCGGCCGGCGGCGGCCCCCGCTCCCACGGGCGGGCACGTCCTCGGCGGCCGCGCGCTGCGGGCCCGGCGGGGCCGGGGGCCGAGGGCTCTGCTGCGCGGTGGCGGAGGCCGCTCGGGCGAGGCGGCGCGTCTAGCCCCGGACGCTCCGCTTGGACGCTGGGTCCCTCCGTCCGGTCCCACGCCCCTGACACTCCAGACCCAGGCTCCCCGTGTCTCAATGTCCAGATTTTCCAATATTTAGGCCCAAGGTGGGCATTTTTACACTTAAAAACATCCTTTTAAAGCTGTTCCTACAAAGGGAAGACTTAAGGAATAGGGAAACCGTGTGGGCAAGTCTAGGTGTGCTGACCCCTCTTGGGGCCACTTGTTGGTCGTCCATCCTACCTGCCCTGCGGCGTCACCAGATCCCGATCTGCTTCCGGGTGTGGGGGCAGGACCTGCGCCGGGGGACTGTCCTAACTGGGGGGAGGCCACTACTTGGTTGAGTTGTGCCCTGGAGTCCTGGGTTGTCCCGCGGTCGGTGCCCCACTTGCACCTGTGCAGCCCTTGGGGGCTTCCTTGGGGAGGCCCTGTGGTTCTCCCTCAGCCCATTGCCCTGGGGCTCTGGACCACCTGGCTTCATCTCCTGAGGGCAGGACTGCGTGGCATTCTTGTTAAGTGGTGAGTGCCCACGGCTTCCTGTCATCCTCACTCATTGTGAGGGGCAAAGAAGTCGTTTAGGTGCAGGCTTGCCCCCTGTCCATCAGTGGGCAGGCGGGAGGGCCTCCTTCCTGCGGTGCTGCAGTGTGGGGCCTTGCTGGTCTCTTCACATTGAGTGACACTGCTCCTCAAAGGACTGTGGACCCCAAATAATGTTCCTAGCAAATAGGGAATTTCATGCCACAGGGGCGCATTTGCAAGGTAAGCAACAGAAATAGGATTGAGCCCTGGCTGATGGCCCAGTGGATAAGGCACCAGCCCTGGAACCCAAAGGTCGATGGTTCGATTCCCAGCCAAGGCACATAACCAGGTTGCAAGCCAAGGTCTCCAGTCAGGTCTGTAGCTGGAGGCAGGTGAAAGACAACCATACACTGATGTTTCTCTCCTTCCCTGCCTCCTTCCTGTTCCCTCTCTCTGAAGATAATAAGTAAAATCTTTGGAAAAAAAAAGAAATAGAATTGAAGGAGAACGAATGGGGAAAGGCTCATGGAAGAGACAGCCTAAGAGATTTAGGCTGAACTGTCAGTGTTTCTCAGACTCTGAGGGGTGCAGGAGGGAGATAGGGTCTGTGGATGTTTTGTCAGCTGATGCCCCTCCCATGGACTATTGCTAATTTTATTCTGACCTTTTGGTGAACCTGGTGATTTTGTCTTCTCAGGTTTGATCGATGACTACAAGAATCTCCATGGCAATGCACCTGCCCCAGGCACCTCAGCCACTTCCCGGTGGCAGCCACCAGCCTACACTAGCAGCAGGACTTTCAGTGCTCGCTACCCTCGTCCAGGCAGGAGAGGGTTCTCCCCAAGCCATGGGCCTGCGTGGCGCAAGAAATACTCCCTTGTGAATCGCCCCCCCGCATCTTTGGACCTTTCTGGTGACTGTGCTGTGCAGCCAACCCTTGGGACTCAGGGCAACCAGGATCCTGATCCCCAGCAGTGTGTCCTGGAGAGGCAGGTCCAGCTCAGTTCAGATCAGAGCATGGTCATCAAAATCAAGCCACCATCAAAACCCAGCTTGGCCAGCACTGCAGTGGCCTCTCGGGACTCCTTGGAAGGAAGTGAGGATCTGCCCAGGAGCATTTCCAGGCCTCAGGAAGGTGAGGGTGAGCCCCCTGGCGGGCAGCGGCAGACCTCAAAGCCAGGAAGAGCCAGGGGGACTTTTGGCACGGAGGACCCCCTTCTGGTCTGCCAGAAGGAGGCTGGCAAGCCCCGCGTGGTGAGATCTGTGAGCAGCTTGAATGACAGCCCCCCTGAGTTCCGGCGGACAGTCAGTGAGAGCGCAATTCCCGTTAGGGGATGCCTCCTGTCTCCCACGCTACCCCAGCGCAGTGGCATGGCCCCGGCCAGTAAGGTGGGCTCCCACCCACCTGCGACCAGCGGTGCTGCACAGCTCCTGGGGGACAGGAGAGCAGATGCCGGCCTCCCCGATCAGCCAGCTCTCTCTGGCTTGGTGTCAGGCCCAGCTAGACCAGCTTCGGGACCCAGACAGGCCCGGGAGGCCTCGCTGCTTGGGTCTTGTCGAACAAAGTTCCGGAAGAACAACTACAAGTGGGTGGCTGCTTCAGCAAAGAGTCCCCGGGCCCCTCGGAGGGCCCTCAGCCCCAGAGGGGCTGCAGAGAATGTGGGTGCAGCCTCCTTTGGCGCAGCAGAGCGAGTGGAGAAGCCGCAGCCCAGAAGGGACCTGGATGCCAAGCCCAGGAAGTCAGCCGTGTCCTCCATGCCTGGGGCTGCCCCCAGCAAGTACAAGTGGAAGGCCGCCAGCCCCTCAGCCTCCTCGTCTTCCTCCTTCCGTTGGCAGTCGGAGGCTGGCAGCAAAGACCGTGCCTCCCAGCTCTCTCCAGTCCCATCTCGGTCCCCTCCAGGGGACAAACCAGCAGTGGGACCCAGTGGCTTGAAGCCCCCCTTCAGTGAGAGCCCAGGGCTCTCCGCTTACAAAGTGAAGAGCCGCACCAAGATCATCAGGCGTCGGGGGAGTGCTAAGTACGCGCCCTGCGTGGGAAGGCAGGGTGGGGCTGGGCTGGGCGTGCTCCTCCCTGAGCTGAGCCCACCTGCTGGGGTGGGGGAGGAGGAAGTGGAGCATCACCTGCCACCACCTGGGCACTGCCTGCCTGGGCCTGGGGGAGCACAGAGCTTGTCCTTCAGTGTGAGGCTGGGCTTTCCCCTTAGTGGGGCAGGGTCAGCAGGGCCAGGGGCTTGCCTGCAGCCCCCAGGTAGGCAGGGACTGGTGGACATGGGGGCCAGCAAGCCCACCCTTTCTCCTGTTGGGAGAAGCTCCTGGGGCGACTTTCCTTCTGGGCCGTTTGCGGACAGGGGGCTCTGCCTGGCCTGGCACCAGCGGAGCAAGCGCAGGGCGCAGCACCCCCTCGGGAGGAGCGCTCACTACCGTGAGGAAGGCTGCCCCTCCCCTTGTGGACTGGGAAGAGCCCAGGGATGCTGTTGAGGCCCCGCACTTGTCTGGGGTCAGGGAGCGGCTCCGGCCGGTGGGCCAGAGGGCCGACCTCTGCCGTCAGGCGGCAGCCCACCCTCCCGGTGAGGGCTTCTCCGCAGGTCCTTGCAGCTGCCCAGCCGTGGTCTTCGGCCCCACTGTCCCTGTCTGATGGCCCACGTTTCTCTGGCTGGCAGCCTCCTGCCTTTCAGGAAGGTGGACGGGGAGCGAGCGAGCAGCTTCTCCTCAGGATACCTCCAGCCTCCTTTTCCCCACCCCAGCTTACCAGGGACCCATCGGCCTGCGGAGATGGAGGAGACAGGCTGGGTGGGGGCCAGGGGCTGGCCATTCTCCCCTGTTCTCCACCTGCCGGGGCTCAGGGACCCTGGGATCCTTCCTGCCGTGGCTGGGAGCCGACTGACCCGCTGCTGCTGGTCAGAGGGGAGGGTGGAGCAGGCAGGGCTGGAACCCCACAGCCTCGGCTGGCTGTCCTGGGGCCAGTTGCATGGGCCCGTGGGTGGGGGAGCCACCCAGCGAGGGAGAGCTTGAGACTTGCCTGCCGTTTGTCCCCACAGCCTTCCAGGGGACAAGAAGAGCAGCTCCCCACCTGTTGCCACTGCTAAGAGCCAGTTTAGCCTGCGGAGGAGGCAGGCCCTCCGGGGGAAGAGCGGCCCTGTTCAGAAGAAGACGCCCACCAAGGGCCTGACACAGGTCACCAGGCACCGGCTGTGTGGCGTGTCTCCCGCTGGGGCGCACCTCCCCGCCAAGGAAGGTATGAGGACCTGGGGTGGGGGGCGCCTGGGGGCTCTGGGGGGACTGGCTCTGGGGAGTCCTGAGCTGGCCCAGTGCTGGCCCTCTTGGTGAGGCACTGCTGTGTAGTGAACAGCGTGGGGTGGGGCCGCACGGAGGTGCTGCGGGCTGAGACCCTGCGATGTGGGGAGTGGGGGAGGGAGGCCATCACGGTGATGCCGGCCGAGAGAGCCAGGGCTCACCTGGTGCACCTGCCGCTGTGGTGTCCCCTTTTGAGCCGCTGAGGGACTGTCGTGGTGGCTTTCTTCCCAGGCTTGGGCAGGGACCCTGCCAGCAGGGTGGAGCCTCAGCGGGGCTGTGAGGAGGTCAGGCCGCAGGGTGCCGGCGCCTCCCCGCCCTTGTTTGCTTGCTAGTCCCCGGCCGCGGGGAGTGTGGACCCGTCCCAGGGGCACTGGGCCCAGCCAGCCCCAAGTCCCCACTTCAGCCCCGCGTGGGTCCTGGAGGCCAGTAGAGGGCGCACCTGCCCCTCTGATCCGCCAGCCCTCCTTTTCCTGGTAATTGATTGCCTAATTTCCTCTTTATGTGAAAGAAAGCAGATATCAAGTAATTTGCAGCAATAACCTGCTAATGCTGGGCTAGTATCAAAACTCCCCTGTTCATTTCAAGTGGCAGATAAAACACTAATACATAATTATCCTTGCAAATTGGATTGTTTTAAATAACCAAAAGGCTACGGCCAGGAGAAGGCGATCCCATCTCCCTGGAGTTACCACTGCAGTGTAATTGCCGCGTTCAATCAACTTCCCTGGCGCTAGAAATTCCATCACAATCAACATTAAGCTTTATTCATCTTGATGGCTAAGAGCTGGGCCATTTCTCCTCTTTTTCTTAACTGGCAAAATTAATCAGGGAAAAGATTTTAAACATTTACCCGTGCGAAAGAGGTCAGCTCTGCCGCTATATTGCTCAGCAGATAAGGGGCTAATAAAAAGAAAATTGAATTACTAATGATCACCAGGAACAGAGTATATAAAACCTGGCAATCGCCAGTTCAGGGAAGGGGAGAATCAATTTTCCCGGGACAAGGTGCGCTCATTTTTTATTTTGGCGCATATTATCAGCAATTTAATTTGTGAGCGCATAAACAGGAGGAAGCAGTTAGGGAACAATGAGCCTGGAGGTGCAGCGCTGCAGGATGTGTGCTGTACACAATTTATTTGGCACAACAGATAATCGCTTTAATTGAATTCAAAACTGCACCGTTCAGCAGGCGTGGGGCCGAGCTGCCCTGGGGACCAAGTTGCGAAGGTTCCAGCCTGACTCCTCAGCTGTCCCTCCCGCCTGTCCCTTCGCCTCCCCCATTGCCCTTCCCGGCTCAGGGCCTGGCTCTTTGGAGGCAGCCAGACTCTGGCGGGGGGCGGTGGGGGTTAGGGGTCTCCAGCTCTGCAGTCACTGTGCCTCTTGCCTGCCTTTTGTCCCTTTCCTCCTGGGGACAGTCCGTCTGTTGGAACCTGGGGGATTGAGAGAAGGCCCAGGGGAGGGCAGTTTGCTGGCTGGGGGCCTCCCATGTGGCGGCTGCCCAGAGACCCTGGGTGGTCTGTCTTCGGGCCCGACAGGCGCTGGAGGAGGCCAGAGGGAAGAAAACCATTGGTAGACCTCAAAAGTGACTTCCAGTTTGCCAGCCGTGTAACCGTGTCACTTAGTGATCCCAGAGAGCGGAGCTGCGTCAGCGCAGGCCCGGCTGCAGGCCCGGCTCAGGGCTTGGCTCATCCTCCTCCAGCCAAGCTGGCCCCAGTGCTGTGACTTGGGCCACCCTGAAGTGACAGGCTGCGTGGGTGCCATTGAACCTGGCTCCCGCACGCAGGGAGGGTGCCGCCGGCCCACGTGTACCGGGTCAGGCTGGGAGGGAGAGTCCCTGCCCCTGCACCTGCATGGGGGCTGGTGGCCCACCCGACCCCCTGGGCCCCAGGCTAGAGGCGTGATGGTGGCAACGGGTCACAGGATTTCTGCATCCAGAGGGAAAGGCTTGCTGTTGTGGGCTGAGAAAAAGCCACGGGGGGTGAGTGGGGTCATCACTCCCCAGAAGTCGCTGGGCTAGGAGGGTCCCGCTCCCTCACCTGCCCTGGACAGTGGACATGGTCGTGGCCCACCCTCTCCTTCCCCTGGCTGTCCTGAGCGAGGGGCCTCGCTTGGACAGAGCAGCCAGTGTGGTGGGTGAGGTGTGGGCCTGGTGACTTGCTTGTGGCTGGACAGGCAGGGCTGTGGCTGACAGGTAGGGGTCAGTCTTTATCCCTCTGGCCTTTGATGCCTCTCTCCCCAGCCTCCACACTCTCTCAGGGGGCCCTACCCTCTCCAGGCCCGTCTCTCTGGCCAAGTGTGCCCAGTGGCACTGCAGCCCCTGGCCAGAGGCAGCCTCGCCCTGGGTTTCTGACGAAAGGAGGCATTTTCTTACCACTGGTGCTTCCCAGGGCGCGCAGGGGGGTTAGGACAGAGGTCCAGCTGAGAATGGCCAGGCTGCTGGGTGGGCCGTGGGCTGTCATGGCGTGTGTGCCCGACCCCCAGGGCTTGACACTGGGAGCAGAGAAGCCCAGGCCAGCCTCCAGAGCACAGCAGGGCTCCAGTCCGATGTCCTTCCCCAAGGTAGCCCTAGGCCACCAGGCCCACCCTCACAGGGAGCAGGAGCCCTGCAGTGAGCCCCAGAATGTGGTGGGTAGGGGACGTGTAGCAGCACTGCCACTGCCCACGAGGGCCCTGGCTCCCACCCCAGAGCTGAGAGGAGAGGGACACCTCCTCCAGGCCGGAGGACAGGAGGGTGAGCTGTGCCGGGTTCTGACAGGGGAGGGTGCAGGGCCAGCACCCCGTGACCTTCCCATGCCACTCCATCCTCTCACGGCTCTGGGAAGCAGCCCTGCGCCCCGAGATTTTCCCGAGGTGCTGGCATAGCCTCACCTCCACGCCTTCCACATCCGTGACCCAGCTAAGGGCCGTCCCCCTGGGCTGCTGTGTGGACTGAAGGCTGCTGCCCCGGCTCCTGCCACCCACCGGTCTAGGGTCCCTTGAGCTGGCCCTGTGCAGCGGGCCGTCCAGTGTTTCTACGGGAGACACCGGAAAGGGTGAGGGCGCAGTTAACTCTGCAGTCCTGCTTTCGTAAGGAGAAAGAAGATGCTGAATTAGGGGCTCAGAAGGCCGGTGCGGCGTAAATTACCAGGCATGTTGGAGGCCCCAGTTCTGCGTTCACCCCGGCTGCACTAGTTGGTTCTTCCACAGGAGCCGGGTAGGAGTCGCGTGTACTCACAGAGCTTGGGGGTGCCTGGCCAGGCTCAGCGCCTGTGGGGAGCCCTGACCCCTGCGGGGCTGGGGGCACCTACGCAACACCCCGAAGCTGCAGTCTGGGGAAGGAGGGGTTGTGGTCCCTGGGTGGCAGAAGCTTGTACCCAGGGTGTCTGGGGAGCACTGTTCTTGTGGGCCTGGGTCCAGGGTGTCACACCTTGTGCCCTGGCTTCGCCCACCGGGCCCTGTGGCCCCCTCTGCTCTTCCAGCAGCTGCCTGTCACGTGGGTGTCCCACCTGCTCCCCTGGGCCCAGCCCCTCCCTCCCCAGGCCAGAGCCACCTGCCCATCTTCTGCCTAGAGCCCTGGAGGGGTGAGGCAGGCACCTCGCAAAGGGACTCCAGGGGCATTTCTATGTCAGTGCTCCCGTTAGCCTGGCTCTCCCTCACCCTTTGTCTTTACGTGGGGAGGTGCGGGGGGTGTTGGGTGTGGCTCAGGCTGCCGTCCCCACACTGTGCTTCCCCTGGGATTGTGAAGGACGGGGGTGGATAGAAGGGTGCAGAGCCACTGTGTCCCTCTGCTGCCCTGGGCACCGGGCTGCCTGGCGCTGCTTCCTGGACTCTGGTCCCTGAGGGTACAGTTCATGGGGAGAGGGGCCACTGGAGGGCAGGGTTGGAGGTGCTGTTGTGCAGCAGGCTAGTGGCCCCACCAGAGCTGGTGTGACGATTGGCCTTCGGTGCGTCTTTTTGCTGAAACATGCAACGGTTACGGTTGTAAATTTCCCCCTGGACAGAGCGGTGTTCTGCAGGTAAATCTTCTGTTTTCCTGCCTATTTGACTGGTCTCATTTGCTGTTTCCTTTGACCCGTTGGTTTAGAAGGGTGTTGCTTCGTTTCCACACCTGTGGGGTTTGAAGCTATTTGCATTTCTTGCTTTCTGGCTTAAGCCCACAGTGTGCACAGCACCGAGGAGTCTGTCAGCCCTGGGAGGTTTACCTGAGCCTCCTTGTTTAGGCCTCCCCTCTGAAGAGCGGGACGCCTGGGGCTGCAGCCATGTCCCTCAGTCCGTGCTCAGCAGCTGTGCAGCCCGTGTTCCTGCCCAGCGGGCGGCCCCTCTGCTGTGCCGACACTGTCTTCCTGCCTGGAAACTAACCTCAAAAGCACAGAACCGCAAAATGAAACTGGTGGCCCAGACGACCTGCCTGGCCCGGCGGTTCTGAGCAGTCCCCTCCGGGATGATGTACGCACAGCACCGTGCAGCTCACGCCTGCCTCTGCCCACCAGCAGGAGGGCCAGGAGGGGCAGCTCAGCTCCTCGGGCCCCACCACACCCACAGACTAACCAGCTAGGATGGGACCCCACCAGGTGCCATGCCCTTTAGACACCCCCAGGATTTAGGCTCCCACAGGGCACCCCTGAGCATGGTGGCCCTTGTCCAGCACAGCTTCAGTGGGTGAGGACAGGCCAAGGGACATGCCAGACGGAGGCCCGAGCCCTGCACAGAGCGCTGTCCAGGCCCACAGAGGCCTCCTGAGCAAGCCCCTCCCGTGCGCTGTGCTCCCCGTGCTGGGGCTGCCGGCCCTGGGTTTCAGCGTCCGGGGCACAAGAGGGGTGGGGTGGGTAGTGCCGGGTCCCATACACGCAGGCCCCACAGTGGGGGGCTTGCCCACCTCCCGGAGCTGGTTACCACGTCCCTGTGCCGTGAGACCGGCCAGTGCCGTGAGACAGGGTGGCATGCAGCTGGGCCGTCTTGTCACGGCGGCTCTGGGAGGGCGGGCGAAGCGCCCGAGGTTGCATCGGCCTCAGTGTCTGTTCGGGGCCAACGAAGGTGGCCCCACGCTGCCTGGGTCTCCTGGGGTGCAGTGAGCATGGGTGCCTGGACGGACCTGCGTCCATACGGACCCTGCTCCCAGCCTGCCCCGTCTCTGAAGGAGGCCCAGGGAGGGAGCTGTCCGCGCCACCGCGAGAGCCTGGCTCTGCCCCGCGTGCTGTGCGTGGGCCCCACACCGCCGCCGCCTTCAGGACCTGCCTTCTGAGCTCGGGGATAGGTGGGGGGGACGGATGGGGCCCTCACGCGCCCCTTTTCTGTCCCCAGGATGATGGTTGGAAGGGGTGGGAAGACCCACCACGCGTAACCTATAGCTCCTGTCGTGGAGCGGACTCCACGCGTTTCCCCCAGACGGCCAGGTGTCCGCTCACGGTCGACGTCCTCGCACGTTCACTGTAGGAACCGGGACTCGAGTCGCCCGAGTGAGTTGCGAGGAGCAGGGTCTCCATCTTCCGTCTCGTAGGGTCTGACGGCCGCCGCTGTGGGCTGCGTCTGGGGCTGCGTCCTGGCAGCGGCTCAGGTGACACTTGGCCCCATCAGGCTGCCACTGTGATTTGCGTGTTGGTGCATGTTTGTCAGAGGCTGGGCCCCGGGCCATGCGACGCAGCTGCAAGATGCCGGTGCTGCCAGCTTGTGGGCCGTGGACGGGGGACCGACACCCGGAGCCTGTCCTGTCCCCTGGCCATGCAGGCGCGAGGGGCTGGGTGGGCCACTGTCCTTGTCCTCCCCAGGAGGCACAGAGGGGCCCCGAGGTCCTTCTGCACTGCCGAGGCAGAGCTGTGCCTCTGCGTGTGAGTGTGAGTAGGGACGTTTGTCCACCTGTCCTCCCTGTGCACACCTGCAGGAGGGCCTGGAGCAGGCTGGGTGGCCCCATCCTCCCATGGCCACCACTGGGCACTGGGGCCCGGGCACCTGACTGCAGCCGGGCTTTCCCTGGGTTTGAAGTGCTGGGAAACATCAAGCAAGCCCAGGAAAAGTGCAGCGATTTATTAGACTCGTGAAAATTCATGTTGCACGACCCCAGTCATCCCGCGTCTGGAGCGTGTTAGCGAGGGGTCCCCGGCAGCTCCCGCCGCGTTACCGCAGGCTCAGCGCGAGGACAGGCCGCAGCACAGTGACTGCGGGGGAGGGTTCCGCCCTGTGGTTGTGACTGTCCCGTCGCTGGGGGCTGTCACCTGTGCTCTGCGTGCCTCTGGGCCTGGGCTGGGACCAGGTGAGAAGGACACCCCTGTGTGATACAGGCGGGGTGGGCTGAGTCCCCTGGCACCTGGAGAGGCCTGCGGGCATCTTGGGGGCGCAGACGGGGTCTGCGGCGTGCGTCTCCAGCCTTTACAGACCGAGTGGCGTAGCCTCCTCCCTTGGTTTCCAGGCTGGTGTTGCGGGGGTGGAGCCCACGTAGAGCAGCCCAGCCCATCCTGGTGGGCAGTCATTTTCCTTCTCTGGGCCTCAGTCTCCCATCTGTCGCGGGCAGGCTGCTGCGCCCTGTCAGCCACCGGGCACCGGGACAGGCCCCCCACTTCAGCCCACAAGGATTGCCCCTCAGCCTCCTGTCGGGACCCCACTGCCCACCCCAAGTGGAGGGGGGCAGGTGTGCTGTCCACTCAGCCCTACCTCACCAGCGCCAGTAGGAATGGGGCTGTTGGCTCCCACTGCCCAGTCCCACAGCTCCATGCATGGGCGAGTCCCCAGCAGCCTGGAGGGGGTGGCATCTGGGACCCCAGCCCTGCATTTGGACACCTGGACACGTCGCGCCTGGCTCAGTGTGGAACTGGAGGACCTGGGTGGTGGAGTGGAGGGCTGGCTGCCAGGCCCCACAAGCAGGAAGCAGCCACTTGTGGCTGGTGTCTGCATGTGGGTCTTAGGGGGCAGCTGGCACAGCTGCAGGGACTGTGGGGTGTGGAGCATCAGGGCCATCTGGGGGGCAGCAGCAGGGGCCCCAGGATGGTGGGTACTCCAGCCCAGCTTCCCTTTGGCGGTGGCTGCTGCTGCTGAGACCGGGGCGGGGACCGGGGGAGCGTGCTCCTGGGGGCCCTCCTCTGCACAGTGAGCCCCAGAGCCTGCACCCCACTTGGCCTTCCTCCCAGCTGCGTCCCGCAAGAGGCCTCCTGCATCTCCACGGCTTGTCCCAGTGGCCCCTGGGGTCTGGGATCCCTGGAGCCCCAGGATCCTTTTCACCCCCAAATGCAGCCCTGGCTTTACACCTCTAGAACCACAGGGGTTGCCGACGGGACAGCTCAGTTGGGACCAGAGTTCAGAAATGCCCTGGGGGATGGGCAGCGTCCCGGGAGGCAGGCTGGAGCTGAGCAGGGTTTGCGGGCCCTCCCTGGCCCTTCCCCTAGGCCTCACCTTCCGGGAGGTGCTCAGGCCCTGGTCAGCGGGCCAGCTGAAGGGCACCCGCTCCTGGCAGGGCCTCGGGCCCAGAGCAGCGCTGGGCCTGTGTGGTGCCCTCAGGGGACAGCGTCCTGCCGTCGCGGCTCCGGCTCCGGCTCCAGCAGTGGACGCTGTGGCCCTGCCAGGCTGGCCTCGTGTTCCGCCTGGGTGCTCAGAGCCAGGCCCGGGCTGTTTCCGTGTCTGTGCCATCCTTCCGTGAGCTCAGCCGTTGTTGAGGGCCGCCCGACCCACGGCCCTGCTCCCGGCCCGTCCTGTGTGCTGGTGTCGGGCAGGCGAGACCTGAGCTGCGGGCCAGGGAGGAGGCGAATGGGACCGAAATCAGTGTGGCTCCTGAAAAGCCGGGGCCGCGACTCAGCCCTCAGAGCTGCCTGTCGCCCGTGAGGCTGGGCTGTGGGGAGACGCTGAACATGGGCCGTAGCCCGAGAGGGGTCCTGTCGGGGGAGGTGGGGAAACGTGGTGTGGCAGATGCGTGGCCCTAGGCTGTGCCTTGTCCCCCACAGCAGGTGCCCCCGGTGCTGGCCCGCCACCGCGGGGCAGGCTTTGCTTTCTCGGGCAGATGACAGGCAGGTTGGACCCCTGTCCCCTCGTGCCACTTGGTCTTGCTTCCCTCAGCAAGTGGGGAGCCAGGGGACAGCTTGACAGCCACTGGGGACACTCTCTCGTGCCCCGTCCCCCTGGGCGGGGGAGCAGCCGTCTGTCTCCGTCAGTGGCCTCGGGTGGTGCCCTGCACAGGTTAGCAGCCTGGTTTCATTTTCTTCTTGCTCGTTAAACAGTTGTGAAGTTAGTAACTCGTTTTTTCCTAGCGATTTCTCTGCAGTTCCATAAAATTCTGAACTCTCTCTCCCCACCCCACAGTGAAACAGGGAGTAGCTCAGACCTGAGTCTGAGAGGTCCTGCCACCTGGGGCGGCTCATGGCGGGGGGCTGCGAGCCGGGACAGGGTGGGGTGCAGCCCCTGCGTCTCCGCCAGCCGGCCAGCGTACCGGGGAGCCAGCTGCCCCGCGCTGCGCAGACCCCGGGGCTGGTGAGCTCCCTCCTTCCCCGGGCCCGGGAGGCAGCATGTGCGAGGGGCAGCCCCTGCGCTCTGGAGGGCTCGGGCGTGCCCACCCTCGCCCGCGGCCCGCAGCCTCCTCGTGCAGCAGCGGAGCCCTGCTGATGGATGGGCTCATATTCCATTCAGATATGATGCCAGCAGTTTTCCGTAGTTTGTCTTGCATTGCGGCAGTAAAGTTTTTAATTAGGAAAGCTAATGAGATCGATTAGTCATTAGAAGTGACCTCTGCACGGCGGGCGGAGAGGGCTGTGTGCGCCGGCCTGATAACGCCGCGCCGGCCGCGCCGGCAATAAAGACGCACAGGGTTTGACTGGAGTGGAATGTGCCACAGGGATACATCATGCGGAGGAAAAAATTACAGCCCTGGGAGTCTGTAATGAAGGGAGTTAAACCAACGTCCTTTCTAAATAACATGATTATCCACACGAACCGTCCGCCAGCCGGAGGGTGGGGGGCGATGCCGGGCGGCAACGGAGCCTCGGCCCTGGGGGGCCTCCCCCCGCCGGGCTCTCCAGGCCCCGTGTGCTGCGCAGGCCCTACACGCCCTCCCCCCGGGGACGTTGGGCTCCATCCGTCCACCCTGTGCCCCCACCCAGGTGCCCTGCATGGCTCTCCCGGGTCGCTGCCATCGCCGTGGCTGCGCAGCTGTTGCCGGGGGGCGGGGGGGCGGCGGGTGGTCTGTGCGCCAGGCTATGAGGTCACGGCCACGGTGGGGCTGGGGCTGGATGTGGCCTGGGTACCTTTCTGTCCACCCTCAGGGCCACCAGGGTGGGCGTGCGTAACAGGCGACAGCGTGGGGCAGGGACCACAGGTCAGTGGGCCGTCCAGATGCAGGGGCCGTGGGAGCAGGAGCCCGGAGGCCACGGGGTCAGCTCCCACGCGGCGGTAGCTTCAGGGAAACCTCGTGCTCCTGAGCTCTTAGCTGGAACAAGCTGTTGTTGACTTCCGTGGTCCCTCCTTGCTTGTGATACCTTGGAAATGCAATTCAACAGATGCTTACGGGTGCCCACCACGGCTAGGCTGTCCCCCGTGCTGCAGGCGTGTGGTGGGTGCCCAGGGCTAGAGGGTCCCTCGCTCCGTCCCTTGGTCCACGAGAGCCAGCGCCCAGGCAGCGCCACAGTATCTGTGGTTTTGCTGACCTTCCCTCTTCTCCCGTTGGAAGGAGGGAAAGGCAGAGATGCCCTTGGAGGGAGGGAGAGGCGGAGATGGAGAGAGGAGGGGAGAGGGTGAGGCAGGCCACCGTCCTCCGTGCCCGGCATTCCCTGGGCCACGTGGCCTGTACGAGCAGCGTGGCTCCTGTGGGGCGTCCGGACTCTCCCGCCTGTCCCCTGGCAGATGCCCCCTAAGGCCCGTGGGGTCCGTGGGCTGAGGCGCTGACTCGGGGAGGCTGGCTGCGGGCTGGAGGCCTGTCCGGCTGTGGCTGAGAGGTGACGTGCGGTTCCTGTCCTTGGACCAGTAGCAGCTCCTCGTGGGCTAGAGGTGGGGAGTTTCTGGTCTGGGTCAGGGGTCCGTGGGTCCTGGGTGCCTAGGGAGGAGGTGCGGGTCGTGGGGCGTTGGTCTGTGCCTCCTCGGGGGCTTGGGGTGGGCGGCCGAATCCAGGGCTGGCAGCCTGAAGCGGGAGTGGGTGGCCCTTAGAGGCTCGGGCCACGGTGCCCTGTCCTGCTTCCCCTCTGGCCCTCAGGCCCCTGGGGCTGGGGACTTGGCAGCAGCCCCCTCCAAACCAGGCCCGACTGCCCTGCAGGAGGCCAGGGGCCACCAGGATGAGCCTGAGGCGGCCGGGCGGGGGGCAGTGGCCCAGGCCTTCGTAGCGTCAGTTTTCTGGGCGCGGAAGGGAGCAGCGAGGCGTGTTCCCTGAAGCTGTGGGGAAGCTGCCGGCCGTCAGTGGGAGGCAGCGCAGGCGGAACGGGTCCCTGTTAATTGTGGGACGTGTTCAGCAAGAAGAAAAGCTGGAAAGAGCAAGATGTCAGGAAACCGGCGCAGGGCGAATGTAACTGCGTAGCGTGTGGTGAGGGTGCCTGCCCCCGGGGCCCTCCTTGCTGCCCACAGGGATTCTGGGGAGTTGGCGCCAGGTCCGTGTCTGGGGGTGTTGGTGCCGCTCGCTGAGGGGCGCAGCCTGCCCCACCGTGTCGCTCAGCGTCCCGGAGCCCCCGGAGCCGGGCCTTCTGGGAACGGGCCGGCGCACGCTGCTGGGGCTGGAGTGAGGTTCCATGGCCCCTCCGCCCACCCCCAGTGACCACCGTGTCTGCTTTCCCTGCAGCCTCCAGCCTGAGCGCCCTGCGGAGCCCCCCAGCCGGCAGGGTGATCCAGACGCGGTACCGCATCGTCAAGAAGACCCCGGCGTCGCCTCTTGGGGCTGCTGCCCTCCCCCTGTCCCTGCCCACCTGGCGGGCGCGGCGGCTCTCCCTCTCCAGGTGCGTGGGCGGCTGGCAGGGCCCGAGACCACAGGGCAGGGGGCGGGGGGCTGAGTTTCGGGGCGAAGCTTGCCAGTCTGGGTGCCCGGTGTCCAGCTTGCCGGCTGGGGAACGGGCTCATCCTCCCGTTCAGCAGTGTCCGCCCAGGCGGGTGCTGGCCTGCGTTCCTCGCGGACGCGTCTCACCCCAGCCCTGCTGTCCACGAGCGGCGCCTGGCTGCTTGGCGGTGGCGTCTGTCAGGGAGGGACCTGAGTGAGAGAAGGCGGGTCTTGAGCAGCCCCTTTGGGGACCTGCGGGCCCACCCTGCCGGGGTGCGCAGGCAGCTGAGAGGCGGCAGCTGCAGCCTCACCCAGGCGTGTGTGGGCCGTGGCCCCAGCGTCTTCCCCGAGACCCCGGGCGCAGCCGTGTCACCGGACGCTGCTGCCTCAGGGCTTCAGGAGGCCAGGTGGGGGGGCCCCTTCCCCGAGGCAGAAGGGGTGACAGCCCTGGCAGGTGGGTGGGAGACCCCCTCCCTCTGTCTTCCAGCCCCACAGGCCCCACCAGCCTCTGAGGCCTCCTGGCTGCGGGGTCCGGGCACCGGGTGTGGCCTGTGGGCGCCGCCGCCCGCCTCCCTTGCCACTAGGCTGCGCGCCTGCTGCCCTGGAGGCGGTCTCGGGAAGTGTGTTCTGAATTGATTTTACTGCACTTTTTGTAACATTTTTGTTTTAAATAGATTTATAAGCATCTTGGGGGTTATTTCTACAAATTTATGAAGATAATTTTCATTCTCTCGATAAGGTTAAATTTACACCTGCTATTTCCATATTCATTCACGGTGCTAAGTGGGTCTAATTTTCTTCCGTTCTTCTATCTGGTGAGCATGGCCTTTCCTAATGCAATTTCCCCCTCACTAAATCACTGGGATCGGGAGTCAGGATCAAGCTAAATTAACTTAAATTAATTTACTTAATAAGAGCCCCAGACCGTCATGAATGAGGTTCAGATTTATTGATTCTTCTCCTGCCTCCCCTGCTGCCCCAGGCTCCCTGCCCCGCCTGCTGGCCAGGCCCTGCCTCTCCAGGGCACCGGGAACAGGGGTGATGGGTCAGGGTAGCCTCGGGGCCTTCCCCTCCCAGCCCAGGTGAGGGTCCGGGCATGAGGCCAGCTGGGGCCTCTGGGGTCACTGGGCGGCACGAGTGCCCAGCCCAGCAGGGCAAGCGTTGCTGAGCAGGCGGTGGCCGGGTGTCCTCCCTACGCAGCACCCCTGCCCCTGCAGCCCAGCCCGTGGGACCCAGCCTGGTCAGGAGGGCCCATCTAGGGTCAGGTCGGTGGGGTGGGCCCCTCGGGAAGGCCACCGCTTGCTCCCAGCCACCTTGCTGTCTGGATGCCTTGGCCCCGTGCACCCTGAGGGTTGTGCTGGGTGCCGGAGGGCCTGGCTGCTGCAGCCGGGACTCAGGACTCCGGCCGTAGCAGCTTCCAGGTTGGAGGGGGTGAGGCCCAGCCCCCTCAGGACAAGGCATGGGTGGGGTGGTGCTTTGTGACACCTTTGGACACCGCCGGAGCACGGAGCCCTCGACTCTGGGCTCAGGCCTGCAGGCCGGGCTTCCTTTGCCAAGGTTGCCCGTGTCCGGCCAGAGCTTCTCAGCAGCGCTGCCATGGGCTGCCTGGTGAGTGCACACGGGCTGGGGGCAGGCCTGCTCTGACGCCTGCCCACCCTCTGCCTTCAGCTCCACCAGGGGGAGGCTCTGGCCAAGTGGCTCTCGCCGTCCTTGACCTCTGCCCTGCGCGGCTGCAGGCTGCTGGTGCTCCGCAGGCAGAAGGAGCAGCTGGGCTGGTGGTGGGTCTCCGGGCCGCTGCCGTGAGGAGAGCAGGGGGCTGTCAGCGCAAGCCTGGGGGCTGTGTGCCCTCTGCCCCACGGAGGGAGGACACCCTCGGAGGGCTGGCAGGTGGACACAGGCAGCTCATGTTGGCCTTGGTGGCCCTGGACCCCGTTCTCCTGTCGACGCGTGCAGAGTGTGGTTACCGGTGAGGACGCTGTGTGTGCTGGGGGGCTGCTGTCCTGAGGAAGGCAGGAGCCACAGCTGATGGCGTGTCCTGCGTGACCCTGAGCGAATAGGGGTTTAGGGTGGGGGTGGCACCTAACAGCCGGTGGCTTGGCAACCACTGCCGTCCTGCCTGGGGACAGCCCACCCCGTAGTGGTAATGGAATCACCGCACCCGACCTGCGCTGTGGCACATTAGAAAGACTGCGGAGCCCTGGCTGGTGGCACAGTGGATAAGGTGCCGGCCTGAGAACCCGGGGGTCACTGGTTCAGTTCCCAGCCAGGGCACATAGCCAGGCTGCAAGCCAGGTATCGGCCAGATCCTTAGCTGGAGGCAGGCGAAAGACAACCACACATTGATGTTTCTCTCCCTCTCTGCCTCTTTTCCTTCCCTTATCTCTTTAAAAAAGTAAACAATTAGCCCTGGCTGGTGGCACAGTGGATAAGGCGCCGGCCTGCGAACCCAAAGGTCTCAGGTTCAATTCCCAGCCAGGGCACATGACCAGGTTGCTAGCCAGGTCTCCAGCCAGGTCTGTAGCTGGAGGCAGGTGAAAGACAACCGTACATTGATGTCTCTCTCCTTTTCTGCCTCTCTCCCTTCCCCTCTTTCTAAAAATAATGAAATAAATTTTTTAAAAAATAATTAATTAAAAATAGATAAATGAAAGTAACACATAAAATCTTTAAAAAAATGATACCATAAGGGCATAATCTAGAATAGTGAGAGAGATAACAATAATATTAAAAAAAAAGAAGACTGCGGAAGTGACAGAGCCACTGCCACCGGTGTCCCCAGAGGGCTCAGCCCACGGCAGGGCCCCCACACCTCCCTCTCAGAAAGGCCTGTCTCTCTCGCAAGCTGTGACCTGCTGCTTTGCCCCTCGTCCTTCCTCTCGGACTTACACAGAGCCCTGCTCTCAGCCCTGGTCGGTTGGCCCAGCACGTGGGATGCGTGTGACGGCTGCACCTGGGCCTGCGGCACACAGCAGGCCTGGCGGGGCCACGGACCCCGGACCCTGCTGCCCAGGACCGGCCCTGGGGGCGCGTGTCTTCGGGGCCCGAGGTGCGGGTGGCAGGGGGCCCCCCAGAGCTGCTGTGCTCAGGTGAGCCGGGGCCGAATTGTCCTCTTGCGAGGGTGCGGGTTTGCCTGTTGGAAGTGGCTTCCAACCACTTCATTAATCTGCACTGAAGCTGAAGTGTGACTTAGATCCCTAAACTGCCTGTCACTTGTTTTTTCTTTCCAAATCCATTTGACGGGAAAGTGTGAAATCACAAGCCCTGTGCCTAAGCAGCGGCGTCAGGAGGCTGCTCCTCGGGCTACAGATGTGCTGTCAGGAGTCTGCGCTCGCGGGGCTGCGCGCTCCGTCTCACTTTGTCTTTGTGTCTTTGTGCTCCGTAAATCTGAAGTCATCCCTGGGTGGTGTGACAAGGTTTGGGCCGTGGGTTTGAAGGCTCTGAAATGGTTCTCTCAAGTGACGTCTCATTAAAGAGGAGCTCAGCCCGAGGTGGGTAGAGCCCCGGGTCCGCCTGGCGGCCAGGGTTCCTGCCGCTCTCAAGCCCACCCCACGCGTGCCCGCGGCGGCCAGCAAGGCCCTGCCCTGCCCGTCCCCCGCCTCTGGGCCACAGCGTGCGCGGCCGCCAGGGCGCTGGACCAAGGCACCGGCCGGGGCTTCGACAGCAGGTCCGTAGCAGCCCCGGAGGTTGGAGGCTGGCGTCCGGGGGCCCTGGCCTGTCTCTTCCAGCTGCATACATCCCACCACCTGCTCACTGGGTGCCCCTCCCACCCCGGGAGGCCCTCCCCCTTCATGGGGCCCATCTTGACCACTTCATCTAACCCTAGTCCCTGCCAGACACCCTCACACCCGTTCAGTCTGTAGCAAGGGTGCCTGCTTGTCCTCAGAGCTGTCCTGAGCAGGCCAGTGGAGCTGGGGCTCCCCCAACCTGCTGGCCTGCTCTGAGGCTGTGGAAGCAGGGGAGCTCAGGGAGGAGCCCCACATGGCCCGGCAGCCTGTGCAGAGGGCTCCCCGAGCAGGGGCAGCGGCGTGCAGGCTGTGGGGAGACAGGGTCAAGTGCAGAGGATGGCTCAGGCCTCCAGCCGCAAGGGCCAGCCTTGGGTGGGAGCCAGGGGCCAGGAACCCACTGAGTGGCCAACAAACGAGTGACCCTGGCCCAGCCCCTGCCCTGGGGCTGCCAGACTGCCCAGGGCCCTGCAGGTGGTCCCGGCTGTGCAGCAACCTGGCCAGGGCAGACCTGCACGGTGGCTTGCGGCCTGAGTGAGTGGCAGGCTGCCCCCTTCCCTGCCTGTGTCCGCGCGTGGGCAGTGCCCCGTGGTGGCCACTGATCCCTCAGTGCCTCGGGGAGAGCGTCCCAGACGGGGCGAGGGGCTGCAGGGGGCGGGCAGGGCAGCAGGTGGTTCCCAGGGTCAGCGCGGTCCTCGTTTGTGTAGGGTCTTGCCCTTAACTTTCTTTTCATTGTATTTGTCTGTAGAGAGCGAGCGGGAAAGGGAAGAGAGAAAGGCAGAGAAACATCTGTCCTCTCCCGCAGTGGGAACCTGGTCCCGCCGCCAGGCTGTGCCCTGATGGGCAACTTAGTTCCCACGCCGGTGCGCAACCCACTGAGCCGCACCAGCGGGGCACGGTTCACTCTTTTGGGGAACTTTGTTTGTTTGTTTTTAAAGACTTTATTTATTATTTTTAGAAAGAGGGGAAGGGAGAGAGGCAGAGAGGGAGAGAGACATCCATGTGTGGTTGCCTTTCACCTGCCTCCAGCTGAGAACCTGGCTGGAGACCTGGCTTGCAACCTGGTTATGTGCCCTGGCTGGGAATTGAACCTGCGACCTTTGGGTTTGCAGCCGGCAGCCTTATCCACTGAGCCACCAGCCAGGGCTTGGGCAACTTTGTTTTGATGCACGTCTGCATTTCAGGGGGGCTGCAGAAGCTGGGTGTGCCTGGTCACCCCGCCTCGCCACAGCCCCTCTGTTCACCCCCAGGGCCCCGAGCGTGATCCCTGCAGGGGAGGCTGCCCCTCGGCTTGGGGCCACGGCCACAGCTCTCCAGCCCCATTTCTTCCGTGACCTGCTGTGTGGGGGGAGCAAAGGCAGGTGCTCTTGCAGCATCTCAGGCTGCTGGGCAGGAACCTGTGCCCGTGCTGGGTGGCCCCTCCGGGCAGCCTGAAGGGCCCTGTGGCTGGGCGGCTGCAGGTTCTCAGCAGGCGTGTTTGCAGGGAGGTGGGTCCGCCTGGCGAGCCCCTGTGCCTCCACCCTGCAAGCCAGGTGTGCCCTTGTCCCCGCAGCTTTGCGTTCGCCCTTATTCACTGTGACGTGGGCTCCAGGCTGAACCCGCGGTTCGTCTTCTGCCTCAGCCCAGGACGTGGCACCTCCACAGAGCGTGGCTCGTGGCTGTCGGCGCTCTCCGTGGACGCGGGGCCATGTCCCCGTGGGTGACGCTGGGGTGTGCCTGGCTTCTCAGGCCTGTGTCTCCCTTCCTTTGTGGTTGTTCCTGGGAGCACAGGAGGGGACTCTGCCGGGTAGCGGGACATCCTGCAGAGCTGTTGTCCCCTTAGCCACGGTGTCCTTCCTATTCCTCTTTTTAGCATTTGGTGTTACAGTTGCTTTAATTTTCACTTTTAACTTTCACCTACGTGCTGTGGAGGCTTGTTGTGGTTTTAATCTGCGTCTCCCTGGTGACCTGTGATGTTGAACACTTACCACAGCATATTGAAGGCCTTCCCTTGTCTTATCTTGTGGAAGACCTGTAGGTCCTCCGCCCGTTCTTTTTTTCCCCAAGATTTTATTTGTTTATTTTTGGGGAGAGAGGAGGAGAGGGAGAGAAATACCAAGTTAGTTGCCTCTCACACCCCCAGCCCGGCAGCCCAGGCACGTGCCCTGACAATCAGGAGCTGAACCAGCGACCTTAAGGACCAGCCAGGGCTTCTTATTCTGAAATTGGCAGGTTGCTGTTTGTTTTCGGCAGGAACAAGGTTAACTTGTGGAGGGTGGTACCTCCACTTCCCGTGCTGAGTTGACCTCAACTCCTTGGATGGGGCCTTGTTTCCTGCCCAGGAGCCTGCTAGTGGGGGCAGGGGGTGTGGCCCTCTGGGGGGCTCATGCCCTGTGGGTGCCATGCCGCCCCCCGGGCCCCAGGTTCAGAGTAAAAGATGAAGCCCCTCCCCGGGCTCCTTCGGGCCCTAGTCTCTGCCAGCACCCATGTGTTCCTGGACCCCTGCAGGCGGTCCTGCCCCTCGGGGACCTGGATCCCAGAGGGTAAGCCTAGCCTTTCTTGCCGCTCTGTGGGCCTGCCCGGGGCGCAGGCTCCGGCTATGCTTCCGCCCAGCATGTCTGTGCCGGACCCTGCCCTGCGCCCCCGGGGAGCTGGCCACAAGCACATTGTCCAGGTCGCTGCCCGTGCCCTTGCCAGGATGGGGTCTGAGCAGAAGGTGGACCTGAAGGTGACCAGGAGTGTCCATCAGCGCTCTGGCCAGGGGTGAGGCTGGACTCGGCCGGTGCTAGGCCGGTGGGAGCCATGGGGTGACCCCCGGGTTGTGCTGAGGCAGGTCTCCTCTGGCAGGTTTTTGAGAACCCTGTTTTATGGGAGCTGGCGGTTCCAGCTCCCCAAGTGCTGTAAAAGTTAATGTGATGGTCTCGCGCACCGTGCTCATTTTTATAATTTTTTATTTTATGAAACAGGACAGGGAGCTTAGTGACTTATTACTATTCATTTCGTTTCAATGCAGTAAATATTGATTCAGTTGGGGGTTTTCAATTTAAACTACTCGGCGATCATATAAAATATCACTGCCTGTGAGATTATGCTTACCGATCCCTTCGCCTGCTCATTAAGGAAGGAGGCCCTGGCCGCCCCTCCGCCTCCATCATCCTAATGGATGGGCTGAGCCGCCGTTCCTTGCGGGGGTGCCCGAGCCTGCCTGCGGGGGCCTGACAGCGAGGATGCGACTCTTAATTTGGAAGTCAGTTCAAAGCCAGCCTGGCGTGTTTATTTATTTCTCTGTCTGTGAGGCAGGCCTCTCCGCTGTCAGCATCCCTGCAGCAGGACCCCCTGCCGTGCTCCTCCGCAAGGTTTGGGGAGGGGCCAGGGCTCCGTGGGGCCTTGGGCCTTGACCTCTCACTTCCTCTGTGGTCTGTGAGGTTGGGGAGGGGACCCGCCACCAACTATGAGGTGCTCGTCCCCCTCTGGAGCCTTGTCTGGGAGACGGGGGCCAAGGCCCTGGCTGCGGCCCAGCTGCTGCCCAGACCCAGCCAGCCTCCCTCCCCCTCTGACGGTTTCTGTGCCACGCCATCTGTGCACGCTGTCAGACACACGCGCACACCCTCACCGAGGGTGGTGAGTGGAAGCACCCCAACTCTGCCTCGGTGGCTGAGCACCCTGGGTCTGCGTGCTCGTGCCGGTGCCCACTGTGCCCCCAGCTCTAGGACACCCCATGTGGGGACGGAGGACGGCGCTCAGCATGGAGAGGGTCAGATGTGTGCTCAGCTGGGCCCCCACACAGCCTGAGCCCACAGGTGGGCAGACACACCACCTCCCGTCAGTCTGAGCCTCTGGCCCTGCAACAGCTGTTCCCCAATGCAAGGCTTGTACCTCTGCCTCCTGGCTGGGGCCTGGGGGCCCAAGTCCGGGCCTGAGTGTGTGGTGGCCATGGCATGGCACTGGGCGCTGCCTGCAGGTGGTGTGGAGGGGAGGTGGTGGCAGACACGAGCCTTCATCCCTTCCACCTCAGGCCTGGACCTTTCCATCACCAGGACTGGTCACCTGCCTCTCTGGGCGCACGGTGAGCTAGTCCGGGCCTGTCCCCAGTGTCTGTCCCTGAGGGCCATGATGGTAGGTAGAGGAGCCTGGCAGGGCCAGGGCCAAGGTTGGGGGCAGTGGGGCACAGCTTGCTCTGCCTCCCTGGCCCGGGTTTTGCCGCAGGTCCCTGCTGGGCTGACCCCTGCTCCCTAGCCAGCCCCCCCAGACCTCTGCTGGTCTGCAGAGTCTGTGAGTATCTGTCAGGCCCTTGAGCCTTTGTCTGACCCTTCAGTCTGTGCCCTGTCTCTGGGTGTCTGTGTCTTTCTCCTCTGTGCCCTGGGCAGGGACAGGCGGTGAAGGTCCCTGTGCTTCCCAGCTCCACCACAGCCCCTGCCTCCCCTCTGTACGGGCCCTGTCCCCAGGAGTGCCCTGGCCAGGGATGCCCTTCCTGAGCTGGCCCTTTGTCCTGGCCAGCCCTTGCCTGCATGCCTTGCCAGGCCTCGCTCCCTGTGGGCAGAGCCTGAGGGGCAGGACCATGGCCAGACTGCAGGGCCCAGCATGGCCCAGTGGGGGCTGGTGGATGGCCAGGCAGGGTGTTTCCTGCCAGGCTGGGAGGTCGTCCCCTTGGTTTGCTGGGAGGCGCCTGTCCTGGAAAGGTCAGGACTGCTGGGGGTGGGAGGCTCCTAAGGTTCCTGTGGGTTGTCCTGGGAACGTGTGGAAGATCACCCTTGGCTGACCCCTGCCCTGGCCACGCCTCACCCACATCGCAGGCCCTCATGTGGCTGCTGGTGCCCCCGGAAACGACCAGCAGAGGAAGCTGAAAGTCCTGTCCCCGCAGGAGGAGGTAAAATGTCCTTGTCCCCCTGGAGGCTGGTGCCTGGCACCAAGCTTCGTGCCCTCTGTCCTGCTTGCAGAGGCGGTGCTGCAGCATGTTAGACAGAGACCTAGTCAGCAGATCACACCCCAAATCTTCCTCCCCTCTGGGGGCTGGGCCAGGACCTCTCCAGACAATGGGGGAGGTGCTGCCCCAGGGGTCAGGGGACAGGAAAGCCCAGCACTGGGAGCCTCAGGACTCCTAGCCACTGAGGACCGGGCCGGTGGGCTCCTGCAGGCCGCTGGCCAGCCCCCAGCGGCCTGGCCATGGCCTCATCCCCAGGCCCCTTTTCCAGTGTCACTCACGGGCTCTCTGATCGGGAGGCCCCCATGGGGTGTGGGAGCACCTGAGGGGGCCCTGGGCCCCAGGGGAGGTGTCTGTGCCCTGCTTGCTGTGGCTCTGGTGCTCACCCCACCCTCCACCCCCATCTTCCTTCTGAACCCGCCTCCCCGGATCCTGCCACTGTGTTGCTCTGTGTCCCCAGAGATGCGACTCTGGGCGAGCCCCTCCTCCACCCCATCCTTCCGGGGGGTCCTCCCTCGCCATTCAGGGCTCTGACCAGGATGGCGGTGCTGAAGGGCTGTCCAGCAGCATCTTGGCCACTTCAGGTGCAGGCCTGGGGGTGTTTTGTTTAAATGTTTGTCCTCAGCTGGGTGGCAGCTTGCGGATGGCCCTGTGAGGGGACAATGACCCTGCCTGCTCTTCCCCCAGCCACCCTTTGTGGCAGGGCAGCCGCCATGGCCGGGCAGCCTGTGTCAGGCTGGGCTGCTCTGGGCCCACGCGAGAGCTGGCAGGTGGGCACAGAGCAGTGCTTTGCCTCCGACTTCCCTCCAAGTCAGCAAGGTTTCCGTGGCAGCCCTGCCCACTCCCCAGAGTACCCGCGGTTTAATTTGCGGTTAGATGTCAGTTAAGATTGCGTCCACTTCCCAAGTCAGCACTTAATTGGCAAGGCGCTTGATTTAACAGCGTGGGAGCCTCCGCCGGAAAAATGGCTTGAATAAATCACTGCCTGACGCCAGAAAATAGATATAATCTCAGCATTAACTACATTAATAGTAGCAGGAGCCAAATTAAGAAGGCCATAAAGCATAGGCGGGGAAGCATCAATTATGGCCTGGGCTCTGTCCCTTCCACAAGCCAGGCTCTTTTGGGAGCGGGGCACCCCTCCAGGTTCCTCAAGGCCAGCCCACCAGAGGCCCTGCCCACCCACCCCAACCTGCCCCCAAGCTGGTGGGCAGGGCTGGGGTGGGGTCAGTAGGTGGGTGCCCAGCCCTAGAAGGGTTGCCTGTGCTCTTCTGCCTTCTGGGCTCCCTGAAGAATTATAAAGATTTTTAAAAAGATTTTATTATTTTCAGAGAGAGGGGAAGGGAAGGAGGCAGAGAGGGAGAGAGACATCCATGTGTGGTTGCCTTTCACCTGCCTCCAGCTGCGTACCTGGCTGGAGACCTGGCTTGTAACCTGGTATGTGCCCTGGCTGGGAATCGAACCAGTGACCTTTGGGTTTGCAGGCCGATGCCTTATCCATTGTGCCACCAGCCAGGGTGTCCCTGAGGAATTAAACACCTTGCCTTGCCAGCTTCAGCTCCCCCCAACCCCTGCCCCCAGCACCTAGTTGAAACTGGCTGAGCACTTCCCACCTGGACCATCCTCTGCCCAATAGGTGCCAGCTGCATTTTGTCCACAGTAATGTTTACGTAGCCAGCTCTCACCTGACCTGCCTCCACCTACTCCCTCCCACAGATGGCTTTTGCCCTCTGTTGTCTGCAGCCTGGAAGACTTCTTGGAGGAGGAGAATTTTGTCTGGTTGGTTGGGTAAACACAGGTTGATCATCATTTAGGTCCTACATGGGCCTGCTCTTCAAGTCACTCCCCGTCATTTTTTGTCTTTCCCAGAGAGGCCCGTGAACCCAGACAGGCCCGCGCTGGCCTGGCTGCCAGGGAGCCACAGGGCTCTGGAGCCAGCCCAGCAAGCACCCCTGCAGGGCCGGTTGGCATTGCTTTATGCCCGTTAGCGTTGGCCACCCCTGCCAAGCTCCACAACTGAGAGGGGACTGCTACCAGCCTAATTTCAGTTTTATTCGTATCCTTTGTCAAGTTCAGCATTTTTTTACGCTTACTGTTCATTGGCCTCTGGCACGTTTCTTACATGTTTGCAAGACTCTTTAGATATTCTGTGTGTTACTCTTTTATCTGAGACTACTTTTTCTCCAGTTTCAATTTCACCTTTCTGTTTTGTTTGTGAGCATTTTAAACAGTTTACTTTTCTATGCATTTAAATCTGTGATTCTTTTAAGACAGTGCATTGATTTTGCTTAGAACAGTGCCTGTTTCCAAGGTTATAGTTATGTTTTCTACTAGTGCTGTGGCTTCCTAGTTTTACATTTAAAATTTTAATCTAGTAGGAATTTATGTGGGAACATGGTGGAAGATTAAAGTTCAAATTTAATTTTGTATAATGGTTACCTGGTTGTCTCAGGCTTTTCCCCATTGTTTGAAAATGTCAACTTTATCACATACAAATGTTCCTGAACTTGGCTTCCTCCTTGTTTCCCTTTGCACAGCATCCGTGGTTTGTCTTCAGGGGCCGGTTTTGTGCACTTGTCTCTGGGGTACCCGGCACCCAGGTCGGTCGGGGCAGCCCCACCCCACGGGCCGCCCCTCCGCTGCCTCTGCCCCCACAGTGCACTTGGGCGTCCGGAGGTAGCTTTGTGTCTGACTCTGCCTGTCCACTCTTCATCCTGGCCTGAAGCCCCGACCCGACCCCCGGTGTGGCTGGAAGCAGGGCTTTCACAGAGGCCATCAAGGCTGATTGGGGTCGAGAGTGGGGTTGGTGTCCTTACAGCAGAGCTTGCTGTGCGCGCACGGGAAAGGCCCTGTGGCCACAGCCAGAGGCACCTGTGCCTGAGAACCGGGAAGAGGGGACCCCTGGGAGCCGGCACCTCCAGAGCTGTTGCTGAAGACACCGCCCGTGGTGTTGCAGGGTCACCCAGCCGATGCGGATGCAGGAAGCCCCCGCCAGATGGTCCTGGGGGCCAGGGGGATGGTCAGTGAGCAGGGTTAGATGGGGTGGGGGACAGAGAGGTAGAGGGAAGGGAGGGAGGGGAGAAGGGTGGTGGAGAGAGTGGTGGGGCGAGAGCAGAGGAAGGGCCAGCCGGTCGTGCACCACCCGTCACGGGCCAGGGGTGTCTTGGGCTGACCACTCAGCCTGGAGGGTGACGCTTGGGTGCAGTGGGCCCAGGCCCTGCCCCTCGGGCTGGACTCTGCACTCCCTAGTGAGGCCATCAAGACCCAATAATACCTGTTTTTTGCAGCTAACATACAAAACACCAGTAGCTTCAGCTGAAATGGATTTTTAAAAGTGTCATTTTATGGAGAATTTTACTTTCCATCTTGTTGTTTATTAGGCTCTTACAGGGAAAGCTTGTAATGCACCCATTGATCGAAATACCAATTGAATAGATGTGAACGCATAAAACTGCCCGGCCCCTCGCGACGGCGCTGCAGCGTGTGTGATGGCCCAGCGCTGCGGGTCGCACTTGCCCGGGCGCCGGGGTCATTGCTGCTGGTTGCCCGAGAGAGGTGGAGCTCCCTTGGGAAGGAGTGGCACCTGGGGGAGCCTTCGGCTGACCCACAGGGTCCGCCCCTCACCCCCCCATTCCCCTGGCCCCAGCTGCCAGCAGTCGGCAGGCCTCTGTCCCCAAGTGGCTTGGAGGGAAAAGGCAGAGGGTGGGCACAGGGCCATCCCCCAGAGCTGGCTGCGGCCATGCTCAGGAGGAGTGAGGGGGTGGCCGCAAACACCACAAGGCCTGAACCATCTGTGGGGCCCCTGGCCACAGAGCCCCATTTCTTAGGCCCCGTGAGGCCTCTCTAGTCACCCCCGTCCCTCCTGCGCTTGGGTGGTCCCACTTAGGATGCTCGCGCTGTGCACCTGGAAGACTCCCTCTCCAGAACCATCTGTTAGCACCCGCCCGGCATGCCTGGGGGGCCTCCCGAGGTGAGGGGGCCTGTGCTGTGCTGGCCTTGATCTAGGGGCATCCAAGAGGGGTTCTGGCCTTGCTCCGGGCCTGCGCCACTCCCCTGCCAGGCAGACTGGGCACAGGCTGCGCTGCCCTGCAGCAGGGCCGGCAGGGGCCATCCATGTGTCCGTGGAAAGCGCACTCAGCAGCGTGCAGCCCGTCATGGGGGCGGCAGGCCTGACCTACTTGGAATTCGCTGTGCGGAGCCGCTTCGCTCCTTCTGCTGACGGCGCACTCCCCACTCGCCGCGCAGCCTCGCCAGCCGAGCTCCATTTCCTGACACGCGCCCGGCGGTTTTCTCTGCTCCCCAGCCGCCCGCCCACCTCCTGCCTGCGCAGCACCACCGCCTGAGCCCCCGGCCTCAAGGCTGCTGGCTCCCTGGCCGCTGCTGACCCTGCCCCAGCAAGGGGTGGGGTTACAGGCCAATCTCACCAGGTCTGGGAGCCTGGCTGAGCGCTGCCAGCAGCCACACCTGCAGCCCTGGGCTCGCTGTGAGGACACAGCCCCTTTGTCCAGGAGGGGTCCGTTGGCCCGTCCCCAGCCTTTTTCGTGCAGCCCTGGGGCTGGCCCTGTCCCCAGGAGGGTGCCAGGCTGCCCGCAGGGCTGGGCACACTGCACCAGGAGAGGGTTGGTTGGGTAACAGAGTTGGGGTGTGCGTGGCAGGCCTGCACAGCTCTTGGAGGGTGGGAGAGTGAGGCAGGGTGGGCCCCCGGCGCCTGCTGGAAGTGTGGCCCAGCTTCTCCAGGAAAGCCCTGGACCCGACACCTGCCGTGGACCTTTTCCCTGGGATCTTCCATGCTGCTTCCCGGCACAGCCTGCCCCGGGCCCACCCTGGCCCCACCCTGGCCCCACCAGCGCCCACAGCCCAGGCTCGGCAGGGAGCGGGGCTGCAGCGGCCAGCAGGGTGGCCGAGGCCGGAACTTGGCAGCTGCTCCGCAGGGGCAGCCTTTCTTTCCGACCCCTGCGGGGGGTGTCTTTCTCCCCGTTGCCCCGCTTTTCATTTCAAGTGTCATCTCCCCCCACCCGCCCTTCGTGCCCCCCTGGGGGTGAGGGGAGCCCAGCCCTCACCCTGGTGTAGTCAAGGTTATGGTGATAAATCCTGGGGCATTGTCACTTCTATTCGGAGTAAATTGGCTGGCCGCTTTCGGGCAGAAGGAAAGATAATTTGCTGTAGTATTTCAAATGGATTAGAAATGGATTTGAAGGGAAAGTTCATGCCTCCCATTACAAAGGCGAGAAAGAGGACCATCTTAAGGCACAGCTCCCTCCCTGGCCTTCATTATCCACGCTTAATACCTTTCCTATTTTCCAGCGTTAATGAAATTTCCTGGCTGCGCGGCCTGCCGGACGGATGGCAGAGGTCTGGAGAGCCGAGGCTCCACTTGTAGGAAAGGAATTATGGGGCCTCTGGGCGGGGCCGGCAGCTCCCGGGTCCTTGGCCCTGCTATTATCTCGTTAATTTTAGCCCCGCTTCTCCGCAGCCCATTCCCAGGGGCTGTCCTCCGCATCAGGGCCGCGACCGCTGACTGACGGGGGGCTGTGGTGCCCACGCAGCAGCGAGAAGCTGCAGGGCGCTGGGGCGGGTGCCCTGCCCACCATGCCCGCCGCTGCCGTCCAGGCGCGTCTGCGGCCTCAGGTCGAAAGTCGGGCACCAGCCAGGGCAGGGGCAGGACACAGGTGGTTCCGTGTTCCCCATGAGCAGGTGGCTCTGCTCCAAGGCCCTGCCAGCCCCCCCGAGTTCTGCAGCGTGTCCGCCGCTCCAGGCAGCCCTGTGACACCAGGCAGTTTCTTCCACTGAGGTGCCCAGGGTCCTGGGGTGCCCCTGAGAATGGGGGCTGGGGGCTGTCAGGAGTTTGTGAGGCCTCGGCCCAGCTCAGGGTTGCAGGGATTAGGACTCGGGCCACAGCGCCGGTGCGGAGTCCGAAGCCTCTCTGAGCCCCAAGGCTGACAGGTTCTGCAGTGAGGGGCTGGTGTGGGAGAAAACCCACACCAACCCTGCCCCTCCCCGTCCACGCGTGGCCTGGCCACACCCCCCCAGGTCTGGCTGCCTCTTTAAGACAGGCAGCTGGAGCAGGTTGGGCAGGGACAGCCGGGGCCGTGTGGCCGGGCCCCTGGGCGGGACTAGTTCCCCCCAAGATGGGTGTTTGCGAACTTGAGTTTTAATTAAGGGAAACTGGGTTAAGTGCTTTTGGGCGGGAGGCTCTGCTTGCGCTTCCGGCCTGCGTGTGTACTTACGCCGCAGCTTCAGGTCTGCAGCCGGCCCCCTGGCTCGCCGGCTCTCCAGGGGCCTTGGGGCTGCCCCTGGCCAGTGGCCCCCAGCTGGCAGGTGGGGCGACCAAGGCCCAGAGGTGTCTCGGGGCTGCCTGCTGGACCCAGCCCCTTATTTTGGGGCAAGTCCAGCTGGGTGCCTGGTGCTGCGATGCGTCAAGGCCTGCCCGTCCCTGTGGCACTCGTCAGAGCCCCTCCCTGGCCCTGGTGACCGGGGAGGGGCCTCCTGCCGCCCAAAGCGGAGTTCCAGGCCCAGACTTGTGGTGCCCAGCATGAGCCCTCAGGGCGGGTCCCAGCAGGCCTAGGGTCCTTGTCCTCACCTTCCACCGCGGCCGGTCACCCTGTGGGGCCTTGAGGGGCGAGGTGGTGTGTGCGGGGACAGCCAAACTCCTCTGCTCAGACTGGCTGCATTTGTCCTGAGGGGTAAGCCCTATGCCCTTCTGGAGTCATGAAGCTGCCGTCACACTGGAGGCCCCCTGTCCCCTCATCCTGGTGGCGGCCTGCCCATGTGGCAGCTGAAGGGGGGAAGTCAGCCAGGACAGTTGAGGATCACAGTCTGTGCTGCCCAGGCATCCTGGAGCCTGGGGTGGGTGGGGTGGGTGCTGGAGGGGGGCCGTGATGTCTGCAGGCGCGTCTCTAAGTTGGGGCATCAGGGGCCCCCTCCCAGGGCTCAGGCAGTTGTGTCCTGGGGTGTGTGCTTGTTGGAGGGGGAGGCTTGGAGGCTCATATGGTCCCAGCCTGGTTGGTGGGGTTGGGGGAGCCACCTTCTGTGCCGTGGGGGACAGGACAGCGGTCTCCTTCCTGGGGCCCTGGGGTTGGGCTGACGGGCACGTCCCTCTGTCTGCAGGTCCCTGGTGCCGAGCCGCCTGCGCCACGTCCGCGGGGGTGGGAGAGCCCAGCCTGGCTCCCCGAGGGGGCGGGACAGAGGCTACCGCTGCATCGGAGGGGTGCTCTACAAGGTGTCGGCCAACAAGCTGTCCAAGACCTACAGTCGGCCCGGCGGCGAGGGGGGCAGCAAGCCCCTCCTGCGTGCAGGTGAGGCTCCCTGGGGGTGGGTCCAGGAGGCCCTGGGGTCCAGCCCCGACCCCAGGGTGCTCTGGTGCCCCTCCGAGTGCGCGCTCCCCAGGGCCCCTCCCAGCCGGGGCGCCTCTGCTCGTCAGCGCCCACGCTGCCCTGACGGTTGTCCTGTTGCCTTTGACGGTTGAGCAGACCAGGCACCGATGGGGAGGCCTCGCAGCCTCCGTGCCCCCCGGGAAGGCCCCTCCGGCCGACGACAGCTCTTGCTTGGCCGAGCGGTGCCTGAGTTCCGTGTTCTGCTCCGGACAACAGGGCCGGGCGAGGGAACAGCTGAGGCCGTGGCGCCCAGGATCGCGTGGGCAGTGCCGCCCGACGCTCAGGAGGTGGCAGCCACCACCACACGCTCCCCCATGGCCAGCGAGCAGGATGAGCAGGAGGAAGTGCCTTGGACTCACTTATTGTACAAATTAAGGAGAAAAATATTTTTGTTTCAGTCCAATTTCACCCCTTTCTTTTTCTTTGAAAAACAGAGCAGGGTTGCAGGTAGAGTGGGAATACAGAGGCCTGGAGCCCCCAGGCCCACCTGCAACACCCAAAGGAGCAGGAAGGAAAAGATGCCCGAGTGACCCTAGGCCCCTCCTGTGCCCGCTGGGCTCCCAGGGCCTCTGTCTGCTGCCGCCTTCCAGGCAGGGAGAGCTGCGCTCCCCAGGAGAGGCGCCAGTGCCCCGGAAGCCATGGCTCCGCCTGCCCGTGTGCCTCAGTTTTTCCCCCTCTGCTCAGTGGAGGAGCAGGTGCCGGGCGCTGGGTCAGAGCAGCCCCTCCACCACCAGCAGATCCCACTCCAGTTGCCTGGGGTCCCCAGAGCTCAGATGCCTCCTGCGCTGGCTCCTCCAGATGAACAGAGCTGTGGAGTGCTGGCCTGGGGGCCACACAGCAGAGGGACATCCCAGTGGGCCCTTACGGTGGCCTTGCTGTGAACTGAGCCCTCGGGCCCAGGCCCCGAGTCCGGGCACCTGGCCGCTGGTTGGCCTTACCCTCCTGCTTGCTGTCTTCCCACCCCCCACGCTGACCTGGCTGTGCTCCCACTGTCCTCATGGGGAGCAGGTCCGAGCTCACTGGCCGGCAAATGGGATGCCCTCCCTGTCTGCTGACATTTCCTCCACTGGGCACATCCTGGGCCACCATGCCCACCCATGTCAGCCTGTGACCTGGGTGCCCCTTCTCAGGCCAGGTCTTAGGGGCTCCTCCCTGATGAGACGTGACACTGACTACCCGGGCGCTTGTGCTGGCCATGTGCAGCGGCCTAGCGTGGGTGTGATTGAGAGCCGTCACGGCCCAGCCATGTGCCACCCCACATGTCCTGGGTGCACAGAGGCTGCCTCCATGTGGACCCACTTGGAGAGGTGCCTGGAGGCTGGAGAGGCAGAGGCAGGTTTGCAGTCATGTCTCCTCCTAGAACAGCTTCGTGCAAGGCCTCAAGTCCGGCCCTGGGAGAGCCCCAGTGCCACCTGGGAGACAGTGGGCAGAGCAGGTGGGAGGGGCCCATGACAGGGACCACTGCGGGGCACCCTTCCTCCCCTGCGCGGTCCGCACTGGGGCGGAGGCTACACTGGGCTGCACGGGCCTCCCTGGGCTCAGGGCCAGCAAGCTGTCCTGCAGGCACTGTGCTCCTGAGTCACCCTCCCTGCCTTCAGGCAGTGAAGTGAGGAAGACAGGATCTTGGGTACAGGTTCCGGGAGGCCTACTCCTGGCAGAGCTGCCAGTGCAGGCCATGGCAGCCGCCCTCTGAGCAGCCACCAGCCAGGGCAGCCTGAGGGGCTCCAGCTTCCCAACCCCAGCCCTGGCCCCCTGCTGCTGGCACCCTGCCCACTGGCCAGCAGCCGCTTGCTGTGAATAAGGAGGTACATCTCCTTCGGTGCCAGAGAGGCTTCCGCTTCAGCAAGAAAGCGCAGCTTTCTGGGCCCTCTCTCCTCCTGGCCCCTCCTGGCCACAGGGCTTCTCAGGGGCCGGAGTGCAGAGGGGTCCAAGGCCTGCTTACCAGAGGGCCCCACCCCAAGGCCCTCCCCACAGGCTTTGGCTGGAGCCCAGGTGCGCCGGGCGAGGCTCTGGCTGCGACCTGGGCGGCGAGGCAAGCGCTGCAGCGTCTCCCTGTGGCCGGCGGGGCCCCTTCTCGGCTGATCCAGGACTGTGGTGCCCAAAGGCCACACGCTCAGCTGGTCAGCCCTCTGCAGCCCAGGCCCTGCCCCTGGGGTCCCTGGGGTCCCTGGAGCCAGCCCAGGTGTCCTCTTCTCCGCAGGGTGTCTGCCTGGGCGGGAGGCTGTGGGGGTGGGGCTGTGCTGCGGGCTATTTTGGGAAGATCCCTGGGAAGTGCAAGTTCTCTCAAGGCTCAGCACCTCCTGCTCCCAGGTTTTGGTTTCAGCTGAACTTTTTAGCACCTCAGCTGCCTTGGCCTCTGTTTGAACCAGCGACATTATGTGCATTTTTAACACTGCACAGTGTCTGAGAAGGAGCCCCACGCTGGCACCTTTTCCAGAGCAAGGCTTGGACAGGGGGCGAGCCGTCCCTCCCCTCTTAGAGGCCAGGCCTGGGGCACAGCCTGACAGGCAGGCACGTGGTGACCACAGTCCCTGGCAGGAGCAGATGGCGCCACAGCGTCACCAGCAGCCTGGGTGGCAGCCCGGGGACGCCATCACCCACAGCTCTCAAATTGCACTCTGTCACCCGCTGGCTGGCAGGTGAATGGTACCACGTGCCACCTGGATTGGCCCCCAGTGCCCCCCCGCCCAGCCCGGGGTGCCCAGCCTGGGAGCCAGGACCACACTATGGCCTGGAGCCACCCTAAGACCTCCTCCCTCTCACCCACAGCCCCTCGGCCACCTCCGGGCTCCTGCTGGTCAGCCTCAGAGACGCCCTTTTTAACCCTGGGCAGCTGAGTCCCCGGGAAGGGCAGGCGCTGGCAGGAGAGGCTGCGGTGGGGTCAGGCTGGGAGGGCCCCCAGAGTGGTCAGGGCTTAGCAGCGCGTGGGACGTGGAGAAGGGGTGTCCCGAGGTCCAGCTGCGGGGGCTCAGCAGTTGGGTTTGGACAGGCCGTGCGGCACATCAGCCTGTGTGACGGGCCTGGGGCTTGGGAGCAGATTGGAGGCCGTGGGCACGGGGAAGGGCCAGGGGTGCCTGCCCCCGCCCCCCGCGGCGCAAGCTGGAGGTGGCTCCCTAAAGCCTGGATGCTTTGTCGTTCCCTTCGGTCCCCAGAATTTGAGTGATGTCACTTCTGCCTGCTGCCACTGGACCCATTTCAGCAGTTGCCCGCAGGAAATTGGGTCTGGGAAAGGCTGTATGTGTGTGTCACTGGGGACTTGGCGGCTACCTGGAGGGGCTCTTGCCCTGCCCTCCCACCCTCATCCTGAGGGTGACCCTGTGTCTAAAAGGCAGGCAGGGGCCGGGTATTAGTCCGGACCCTCCTCCTGCAGGGCAAGCTCACATGCACAGGACCACCTGCGTCCCTAGGCCTACTCGGACCCCTGCTGCCCTGGCTGTCAGTGTTGGCCCTCCTGCCCCCGTCCTGTGGCCGCTGTGTGGGCGGCTTCCTCTGGGCCACACTAAGTGACCTCGGGGGGCCTTGCTTCGTCTCTGTGCTTGGGGCTTTAAGGAGCATCTTCCGAGGCACCCCACAGTTTTGAGGAGCAGGTGCCTGCCTGCCAGGGCCACGGGGGCCCAGCTACTGCCCAGCCTGTGTGTGAGGTGGTCATACTGGGTGGCCACGTGCTTCTTTTTTGTTGTTTTGAGTCTGCAACCCTTTTTTTTTTTTCTTTTTAAGATTTTTATATTACTTATTATTTCCAGAGAGGGGAAGGGAGAGAGGCAGAGAAGGAGAGACATATCCACGTGTGGTTGCCTTTCACCTGCTTGCAGCTACGGACCTGGCTGGAGACCTGGCTTGCAGCCTGGTTATGTGCCCTGGCTGGGAATCGAACCAGCGACCTTTGGGTCCGCAGACCTGCGCCTTATCCACTGTGCCACCAGCCAGGGCTTTCTGCAACCCTTTGAAAACATTAAAACCATCCTGGGCTATCACAGAGCCAGGTGGCATCCCCAGGACCATCAGGTCACATATCCCTGGCTCTGCTCCGGGCAGAGGGGGTGGCAGGGAGGCCCCACCACTCGTTCCTGGACAGCCTGCCCCGAGGTGAGCCCACATGCTGGCGACCAGCGTGGCCTTGGGAGAGCCCTCGTCCAGTCCCTGTGCCACACCTCGGCAGCTCCCCCGAAAGGGGCAGGGCGGAGGGCGGCAGCCCAGTAGCTCCCCTTCCTCAGCAGTGTCCTCTAGGGGCCTGGCAGGGACCCAGTCCGAGGGGAGGGTGGGCAAGTGTCCTGCTGGAGGGGGCAGCAGTGCCTGAGCTGAGCTGAGGGTAGGAACCCCAAGGCGCCTGCACCAGACCGGTGACCCCAGAGACCAGAATGGCGGGACAGGTCTGAGTCTGTCTCTCTCCACAGGCCGGTTGGACCCTGCTAGCAGCTGCAGCCGCTCACTGGCCAGGTACGTACCTGGGGTTGTGCAGGCGGGGGCCCCTGTGCACCCGCAGGCTCACCATCCCCCTCGCTGTTCACAGCCGGGCCGTGCAGCGCAGCCTGGCCATTGTGCGGCAGGCCAGGCAGAGGCAGCGCCGGACGGGGCAGGAGTACTGCATGTACTACAACCGCTTCGGCAGGTGCAACCGCGGCGAGCGCTGCCCCTACATCCACGACCCCGAGAAGGTGGCCGTGTGCACCAGGTGACCCGCCCGGGGCCTCGTGGGGGATGCAGGGGGTGGGGGGCTGGCTTGCGGTCCGAGAGGGTCCAGCTGGTCTCCAGGCCCTCATCCCTCCTCGCCCTTCACACAGATTCGTGCGGGGGACCTGCAAGAGAACGGACGGGACCTGTCCCTTCTCCCACCAGGTCTCCAAGGAGAAGGTGAGTGCCAGCCTGGGCCCACTCCTGGCAGGTGATGTCCTGAGGTTGTCCCTGGGCTGGGTACACGCAGGCCTGTCCCCTGGTGTCTGTGAGGAGCTGGGTGTGGGACCGCAAGGGGCTGTTATGCTCCGCTGTCTCCTAGCCCAGCCAATCTGAAAGGTGTCCACATGCCACTCAGGAGGCCTCCACCCTGTCCCCACGCAGGCCGGGCCAGTGGTCCCTAGTGCCCGCGCTGTCGGCTGCGGCCCCAGGGCTGGCAAAGGGCAGCTGTGCGACACGGCTGTGCTGGAGGCTGGTGGCTCCCCCATCACGGTCCCTCTGGGCCTGGAGCCCCACCCTGAGGGCCAGGGTGAGCGGGGCCCCGGCGTGCGGGCCCAGCAGGGGCAGAGCCGGCACCTGCGCGGAGCTCTGAGGCCAGGGGTGGCGCTGGCTGGGGAGCGCGGGAGGCAGGGAGGAGGGTCGGGCAGAGGCAGTGCTGCTGCAACAGCTTTTCCCCTTGAGGAGCCTGAAAAGAATCAGCATTTTTCTCCCTACTAGAGCTTCCAAACTCTGCTGTGAGCAATTTGGAAGTTCACGTCGAGCTGTGGGTTCATTAGCGCCCGGCCCCGAGGCCGCCGTGCACCCCGGACTGCGATGTGGACGCGGCACGAGCAGCCAGCGTTAGCCTCGTCGCGTTTGCGTGGCCGTGGGGGGCCAACGAGGTTAATTGAAAGGGAACGCAGCTTCCTCTGGATAATGGCCGTGCCGACAGCAAGAGCAGTTCCGTTTGGTGTGGAGTTGGCTTTATTATCCTTTTTATTAGAACTAATTTGGGCTCTAGATCAAAAGCCACATGAAGGGGCTTGTTGGCATCCCCGGCCCCACCTAGGCCCCTCTCCGCTCACTGCTGCAGTTAAAAGACAATTAAAAATAAACTCACACGCAGGCAGTAAATCGCCCTTTGTTTCCCTGCTCCCTCCTTTCCCTCCCCCCAGAAAAGTGCCCGTGGGAGCCCCACAGCGGCTAGTGGGGACCGCCTGGGGTTGCTGACCTGACCAGGAGGAGGAGCAGGAGGGAGGGCGAGCTCCCCCCACCCCTGCAGAGCCCCAGGAGGCGTGAGAGGAGCAGGGGTGACCTTGCGGGGCCTGTGGCAGTTCCCATTCCCTGCGGGTGTGCGAGGCTGCCTGAGGGCCCCAGAGGAGGCCCCTGGAAGGGAGCAGCAGCAAAGCTCAGGGTGGGGCAGGTGGCAGACCCTCCTGCCACCCTCAGGCATCACTCTCCCCCAGTGGAAGGAGCTGGACCCCACATCTCCCTGTCCCAGCCTGGGGCTCGGGTCTCCTGGGGCCACACAGCCATGCTCAGGTGCCAGGTTCTCCCCTGGGCCACCTGCCCATGAGCCAGAGTGCCAGAGCCGGGTCCCTGCCAGGCCCCCACAGGCTCCCAGGTGGCTCCCCACCCACTGAGCAACCCCCAGGGGTCAGGGCCCCCGCCCAGGACACTGCTGAGCCCATTCATCAGGCCACTGGAAAGTCAGCCCCCCTCGTGTGGCCCCACAGCCTGGAAACTGCGCAGGGGATGGACGCAGGTGGCCGAACAGCTGGGACTGAGCCACTTCACAGGGCCAGCGCCCGCCCTGCGTCTGTGTCCATTGTGTGGGCAGCCCGCACCGGCCCGGCCAGGGCACCCTTAGCCCCTGTGGGCAGCACCACCCGCCTCTCCTTTGGGGCAGGACCTTGGTGTGGAGCACCAGGCGGACCCCTGGAGGCTGGGTGGCCTCTTCACCTGAAGAGTGGGTACAGGTGTCTGATGGGCGTGGGGTGGGCTGCGAGGCTCTGCTGGCCCTCACCGCCCACCCACTCCCTGCAGATGCCCGTGTGCTCCTACTTCCTGAAGGGAATCTGCAGCAACAGCAACTGTCCCTACAGCCACGTGTACGTGTCCCGGAAGGCGGAGGTCTGCACGGACTTCCTCAAAGGCTACTGCCCGCTGGGCGCCAAGGTGAGGGGTGTGGCCATGGGCAGCGGGCTCCTCGACACCTTCCCTGGAGCCTGCCCACCCCGGGGGGCAGTGGGGACAGGGAAACGGGGGGCTGTCTAGGCACCAGCCTGTGTCTCCTCTGCCAGTGTGAGGGCTGCGGGCAGCGGCGCAGGCTGGCTGCGTGATGCTGTCTCGTCACCTTTCTCTGTCCCTGTGGGGTAGGGGCCACGTGAACAGATGTGGCCCCGGTCTGGGTGGGTTTCCTGAGTCCCTGGACCCCAAGAGACAGCCTACCCACCTGCGCCGGGGCCTGCTGGCAGCTGTCCCCAAAACCTGTGCATGACCGCCCCGATTCGGGCCTGCGGTCCGGGTGGGAGGCTCCCAGGGAAGTTGGTTGGGGACGTGGGTGCCCAGGGTGCAGGGCCGGGCAACGGTCCAGGGACCACCGTTGGTTGAGGGCCGGCCCCTCGCCCTCACGCCCTGTGCACCACCCTCTACAGTTGGTGGACCCTCCTGCCACCAGGCCAGGACCTGGGACTTGACCGGAGTGGACAGGTCACCTTGAAAGACACTGGCCCAGGTGGCGGGGGTCAGGCAGGACGACCACGGAGAACGTGATGATCACTGTACAACACTACAGTTTCAGTGAAACACCAAAGCTGCCTCTGTTCGTGGAAGGACTTACTGGGCCGCTGTTGGGTTGGCACTGCCTGGCGGACGGGTGGTGGCTCGCGGGGACGTGGGAGAGTGCTGAGCAGGCAGAATGGCGGGCGCGAATGCGCCTGGGCCCGGGAGGGTTAACTTGATTCTCTAAATAATGTAGAAAGTGCTGAGCAGGCGCCTTGTGCCTGGAGCGCAGATCCTCAGACGGGCCCCAGAGAGTTGACAGTATTCCACGGAATCAAGGGGAATTGTTAACCTGGCTTCCTGAGTCGGCGGCTTGTTACAGAAGCACCCCTTTTCCTGTGAATACCTTAGGCTGGGAGGAAATCTCTGCTGCTTCGCCCGCCCTCCCTCTTGCTGGGCTCCCAGGAGGGCGTGTGTCGGGTGGGCTCCGGTTCCCCGCGCACAGCAGGGGGGCTCTCCCGGGAGAGCCTGGGCTCCCCTTGACCGCCTGACGGGTGGCAGCCAAGCTGCCAGGTGCCTCCTTTCTGCGTCATAACGGTGTGTCGGGAGAGGCTGCAGAAAGCCACACACCCACTGGCTCACTGGCCACTGTGTCTTGCGCGCACCACACTTGTCCCTCGTGCCGAACGGCACAGCGTCCCGCCGGGTCCGCGCCCCTGGGGCTCACCTGGCTCAGCCTGCTCCAGCCCTGCGCTGCGGCTCCCCCAGGGCCTGGCTCCTTTCCTCGGTTTTAAACCTTGTCCTGGATGCCAAGTGCCCACTGCCCTCGGGGTAGTAGCTGAGTGCGTGTGTGATTTGCCCCCAGGCCAGCTCAGCACGGAGACCTAGAGGCCACCTGGCCGGCCCTGCAGGCTGCAGCCCAGCCTCTTGGCTGCTGCCCCCCAGATGTGCCCGCGTCTCCGCCCCTGCGTGTGTGTGGCTTGCACTGCCCTGGTGGTCGGTCTGTCCCTCACCTGTCCCGCTGGTGCTCTGCATACTTTCTCCGCATTGGAAATCACAGACACGTCTCCCCACCTGTGACCACCCCATAATGCTGCCCTGAGGCGTCACATGCCCTGACTTAGGAGCAGAGCCCCCTGTGTTTCACCTTGTGGGTCTCGGTGTCAGGAGCTGCCCCCTGAGTCCACAGGGACCCGCCTCACCTTCTGCACCGTGGCTTTCCAGGCCCCAGTCCAGCCCCACCTGCTCCTTGGAGCTGTGAGGCCAGAGTCGCCCGTCTCTGTGAGGTGGGTGCAGGGGCCCTGCCGTGCGGGGACGCAGGCTGCGGGCTGAGGGGGGCGCGTGCCCACGCTGCCTGCCTTCCAGGCTCGGGCCCCACTCTCCCGTCTCGCAGGGTGAGAGGGTGACCCCTTGCCCCAAACTGCCTCCCCACTGCCCGCTCTTTCTCTGACGTGCGGTGCTAATTTTTAAACGCCACCTGTTGAGGTGCAGCGGGCATGTCCTCTGGTCCATCCAGCGTTTAAGAGTTCGGTGGCTTCGAGCGCTTTGACGTGGCTGTGCAGCCAACCCCAGGATCCCCGGCCTGTTCAGTCCACGGCTCTTGTAGCCGCCTCTCCGCCCAGCCCTGCCGGTGCGGCCTGCCCTTCTCAGGCCCTTCCTGCTGCTTCCTCCACGCAGACTCTGGCTGCCCTGACTCAGCATGCTGAAGGTGCTGTGGTCTCAGGGCCAAACTCCTTTCCCTGGCTGAACCGTGCTGAACGGTGGAGAGGCCCTAACCTGCCGGTCTTCCCGTCAGTGGGCAGCCCTGGGGTGCTTTCCCCGTGGGGCTGCTCCCGGCAGTCCTGCTGTGCGCATTTGGGCACTTGGCTCTGAGGACAGAGCTCTGTTGTGTGGGGGCAGATGCCTTGAGGGGCTGTGGCCTTGTGGACTCGCGAGGTGACTGTGCACCTGGCTCTGGGTACCCGCCGGCTGCTCTCCACCGTGGCTGCGGCTGAGGGCGCCCACCGGCAGCACCAGGGAGCCAGCATCTCCCCACGCTGGCCGAGGCTTCATGCCTTCGTGGCTTCATTGGTCTCTTGTTTCTTGGCGTCCCCGTGGGCGGGCTATCTGCTTCCTCCTCATCACTGCTGTGTCATCTTCGGGGAAAAGCCCGCTCAGGTCCTTTGCCCATTTTTGAATTGGAAATGAACATATTCTGGAAATTAACCTGTATCAGAGATATGGTTTGCAAATATTTTCTTCCATCTGTGAGTGGTCTTTACACTTAAAAAAAAAGGTTTCATTTATTTAGTTTTAGGGAGGAGAAGGTAGGGAGAAAAACATTGATTATATTGATCAGTTGCCTCCCACATGCCCCCAGCCAGAGCCCTGGCCCGTGGATGACGCCCACCACACCAGCCAGGACAGGTCCAGCAATTTTCTTGTGGATTCTTCATCAGCTGACAGGTCATTTTATTCCCTTTCACTTGGGTGCCTGTGATCTTATGGTCATTTACTTAATTTTTCCTAATTGCCCTCCCAGCACTTTGTTGGATCCAGAGGCCCAGGGGCCCCGGTCCGGCCCTTCACCCTGCAGGAGCCTGCGGCCTCCCCCCAGCCTGCACGGCGCCGGCTCGTGACTGTCCTGCTCGTGGTGAGGACGTGCCCTTTCCACGGTCGTCACGGGTGCTCGGGGTTTTTATGATAAAAAGGAGCTGAATCTTGTCAAATCGGTTTTTGCTGCAATTGTGATGATTGTGAAGGTTGTTAGTCAGTCTTACCGATCACATTGATTCACAACTACATGGATTGATTTTTGGATGTTAACCGTCCTTGCATTCTGCACATAGTTCCAGCTTCTGTCGAGGATACTGGCTGCCTCTGCTCAGAAGCAACGTTAACCTGTAGTGTCCTTTTCTTACCAGGTCTCGGGTTTTGGTGTCACGAGAGAGTAGCTTCACAGATGTTTGGCTATTCAGAGTTAGGAAGCATTTCCTCCTCTTCAGTTTTTTTTTTTGGAAGAATTTGAGAAGAACGGGTGTTTAATTTGTCACAGACTCAGTAGACCCACCACGGAAGCCACCTGGCGCTGGCCTCTCCGTGTTCAGGGTTTTGATGACTATCTGGTCTCCTTACTCAGGACGTCTAGCCAGGCCTCCTTCTGAGTCATGTCTGTGGGGTTGTGTCTCCGAGGCAGAGCCTGTGCCATCCAAGCTGTTGAGTGTGTGGGAGCAGCAGCTGAAGGGGTTCTTTATCCCCCTGATGTCTGCCTACCTGCGGTGGCCCCGCTTCGTTCCTCTACTGGAAATGTGTGACTTTTCTCTTTTTTCTTTGTCTGCTTTGCTAGAGGTTGGTCGATATAGGATGGGGTGAAAGCAGGTTGACAGTTGTTCATTGGGAAATAATCCAGTCAGTAATTAATACATAATACTGGCCCTGGCTGGTGGCTCAGGGGTGAGGCTCCGGCCTGCGAACCCAAAGGTCGCTGGTTCGATTCCCCAGCCAGGGCACATCACCAGGTTGCAAGCCAGGTCTCCAGCCAGGTCCGTAGCTGGAGGCAGGTGAGAGGCAGCCGTACATGGATGTTTCTTTCTCTCCCTTTCTTCCCCCATCCCCGCCCTTTTCTGAAAACAATTAATAAAATACTTTAATTACATAAATAAATAATACAAGGGTCCACTGTGCCGGGTGTGCAGTCGTTTCCCGTTGAGAAGCCACGGTTCTGCTCTGAGAATCTCCGCCTTATTCAGGCCTTGAGTTTCAGCCTGCTCCCTCTGCCGCCCTGCAGCCCTCCAGCGGGCGGGCCCCTCAGCCTCCACTGACGCCTGAGGAGGGCTGTCCCCGGTGACACCTCCCACTGAGCCTCCCCGGAGCCACCCTGGCCTGGGCGGGGCGCTGTGTCTGGCTGAGACGGGCATTTCCCGGCTCAGCAGCTGCTGGCACTCCAGGGAGCAACATCTGCAGCTGCAAGTCCGGAGGACAAGGCAGAAGGAAGCCTGGGACCCACTGCCACACCCCTGCTCAGCACCCTGGTACCTGCGCTCTGCCTGCTGCCCACCTTACAGGGCCGCCTCACGGCTGTCCTGAGGGCCACATTCAGCGGGGGGATGGAGAAGTGTGTCCACTCCGGCTTCCAGGAAGCACGGGCCCTTCTCTTTCTGGACAGGCCAGTTTGGGCGCGTGTCTCCTGAACCGGACCTCCGTCACGCAGGGTTCAGCACGCCCACGTGTAGTCTAACACACGTGTCCGAGTTACGCGTCCTGCATGTCCCCGCCTTCTGTCTGGGCGCCTTCCCAGTGTCAGGCCCTCTGCCCCTCTCAGACCCGTAGGGCCCTGCCCGCTCGTCAGCTGCTGTCTTGCCTCCAGGGCCCCAAGGGTGAGTCCAGGCAGCCCCTGGGTCTGGGGCCCCGGCCTGTGCCTGCGGCGTGGGCGGGTTCCCTGCCCCGGCCCAGCACAGAGCTCTTCAGTCCGCGTGTTCAACACACTTGTCATTTTGTAGCCGCTGTAACGTTAGTTGTGGGCTTGCTGACCGTTTGCAAACAGAGTCCCGCGTCCCCTGTCGTCACCGCGCCCCCCGCAGCTGAGGTGGCAGCTCTGGGCCGTGGCCGCCGGCTCCATCCCGGCGTTGGTCGGGTCCCACCTCGTCCAGTCATTCCGTCTGTGTTCTGGGGCATCACGGTGCCCTTTCAGCCCACTGACCCGCGCCAGGCAGGCCAAGGCCAAGGGCGGCCCAGCGAAGGGGGAGGTGGCTCCGGAGCAGCTTGGTTGCGGGGCAGCGAGGACTCGCACCCTGGTTCACCAGGGAAGGGGCCCAGTTCTGCTCCCGTCCTGGTTTCAAGACTTTCTGACCCTGTAAGCTCAGCTGAACGGTGGGTGCTGCTGTCCAAGGTGCTCCTCTCAGCCTGGCGAGCCCCTGGACCTGTCGCTGCTGGCGCGGCGCCCCTGCCCTCGGGCTGCCTTTCCTCGCCCCCGTTTCCCGCGTGGGTTTGGCTGTTTCGTCAGGTGCCCGTGGGTGCCCGGCGCCCTGCCTGCCCCGCCCCTGAGCAGCCTGGTGGGACGCACCTCCCAGGGCCTGCCGAGACCCCGCGTTGCTCTCCTGCCCTGTGGTGCCTCTGTCCTCTGGGGTGTGTTCTCAGCGGCTGTTTCTTCCCTCTGTCTCCCCGGGCCACCTTGCTGCCTCTCCCCTGACTTGGAGGGGCCCTGTCGGCGGATCAGGGGCGACACCCCTCGGTTTCTGTTGCATTTGGTTCTAAAGGTTACCGTTTTCGTGAATTATTTACCAGTGGCTTTAACTTCCAGACCTTTGGGGAGTTTCTGGGGTCCTGTTTGGTTTCCCCTTTTCATCCATGTGCCCGGGGCAGAGGAAGTTCGCAGGTCTTCGAAAATCGGGGCTTGATCGGTGTCTGTGTCCTGAGTAGATTTTCTGCCACCGTGTTCCTTTCCTTGTAGCCCCTGGATGACGTGAGAAGAGTCTTTACCTGCGACCCCATGTGTCAGTTGTTCTCAGGCAAGGGTTAGTTCAGACCAGCACAGTTCCTCGGGGGGTCAGCCAAACGTGAGCCACAGGGAGACCCGGTAGCCGCCTTCAGGAAGGAGAGAGGAAACGGGGCACGAGTCCTCCTAACGTGGCCACGGCTGCTTATTGCGGGCCCGGCTGGCTGTGGGGCCACCTCTTCCCAGAGGGCCATCCTGTCCCGCCCGCCCACCTGCCCGGATCACCCTCCTTTTCCAGAAGCCTGCACGCTGCCCCTGTGCCTGGGACCCGATGGGGCCTCGGGGTTCAGGCTGCTGTGTCCACGCCGCCCGGCCCAGCACCGAGCCGTTTCGACTCCAGGAGGGAGGGGGGAGGGGGGAGGGGCCCTGAGCCTGCCTTGGGTTGGGCGCAGCAGGGGCCCCAGCCCCAGCGGGGACACGCTGGCACGAGGTGCCAGCCCCACCCTGTTCCCAAGCGCAGCGTGATGGGCATCTGGTCCCTCGGTAGCAGCGGGCGGGCCAGGTATGGGGACAGGAACGGCTCAGGGAACGGGTGTCAGCTCCGCGGGGCCTCGGCCTGGCCCGCCCTCAGCGCTGAGAGCAGCCCTGGGCGGGTCTTGGACGAAAAGGCGGGAGGCGGGAGGCGGCGTCTTCCTGGTGTTGTGGGGCCCGGACTCGGCCACTGCTGCCGTCGTGGGCCGGTTCTGAACTTGACCCGGGGTGGGCTCCGCAAGGTCAGCGCCCACCCAGAGCCACCTCTCCGGGGCATCCCCAGCTGCCTACCACCTGGTCCAATGTGAGGGGCAGTCAGGGGACCAGGCCCTGGACACCGGCCAGCTCCTTTCCGGTCCTGCCCACTAAGCCAGCTGCAGGGGGTGGGGAGGACACCCCCTCCACTGGAAGCGGGGCCCAGGAAAGGCTGGCTGTGAGGCTGCGCACGCCCCCCATCCCCTGCCCCCCAAGGTATAATTAGCGGTGGTGACAGGTGCGGTGGATCGGGTGTGTGGTGGCCTGGGCCGACCTGCCACAGCCCTGGGCGTGAAGCCTGAACCCCGCCCAGTAAGGTGCCCCCAGTCCCACCTATTTCCTCCCCCACCCCACCCTGTCTTGCAGCAGGAGAGGGGAACTGTGGTCAGGAGGACGGATTAATACCCAGGGACTCCCCCACCCAACCCGGCAGGACCCTCAGGCTGCCCAGCCTGCCCTCAGCCCCAGCAGGTGGCGCCTTGGCTCCCGGGTTGCTCAGGGCGAGCGTCACTGCCAGTGGGGCCTCCGCCAGCCCGCAGGCAGCCTGGGCCCCAAGCCCCGCGGAGTAGGCTGGCCGCCCCGCCCAGCTGTGCCCCATCTCCCCCCAGTGCAAGAAGAAGCACACTCTGCTGTGTCCCGACTTTTCCCGCACGGGCTCCTGCCCCCGGGGTGCCCAGTGCCAGCTGCTCCACCGGAACCAGAAGCTCCTCCGCCGCCGGGCAGCTGCGGCCCCAGCCCCAGAGCCCAGCGATGTGCCCTCCAGGAGCAGGGCCTCTGCCAGCCACGGGGCCAGGTGAGGGCGAGTGGGTGCTGGGCGAGCTCCAGGGAGCATGAGGATGCAGCCCCTCCCTAACCTAGGACGTTTGGGACCCTCTGGGGAGCCCCCTACACCCCACCCAGCTCTTTTGGCTTCAGACCCAAAAAGAAATGTCCAAAGTTGAGGATCAGGTGCCTCGCCCCAGGTCCCAGGCTGGACAGCGCCAAGGGCATCCCTGGCCCAACCCAACTGGTGTGGGGCTACCCAGCCCCTGCCCCGCGGAGGGAGGTGGGGGCCTCTCAGCTGCTCAGCCCCGCCGTCTAGGGGCAGGCAGGCCCGCACCCTGGGTGGTGCCAGTGGCTGGGTCTCCTGGCGTGCCCACCGCGCTGTGGCTGCGGGAGCCTGCGTGGACACGCGCAGGGATGGGCCGTGTGGAGCCAGGCTCACCAGCCCGTGAAGTTGCCAGGAGGCCCTGGGGCCCCGAGGGCCGGCCTTAACCCTGGATGCCTGGTAGCCGCTGGGGCAGGAGGGGTGGGTGGAAGGGGCAGGGACCCTCCTGCAGGTGGTTGGCCAGTGCATCGGGACCCCGCCCTGCTGGGCACCTGCCCACCTCCAGCGCCTGCTCCACTTTCTTCCCCGCAGGAAGCCGGCGGCCGCCCAGC
>PVIW01003826.1:123032-153837 GCA_004026585.1 Noctilio leporinus
CCCTCCCCCCCTTCCCCTGCCCCCTCGGCTCCCTCCCCGCCCTCCGCCTTTCTTTCCCTAGACCTGGAGGAGCTCTCGTCCCGGGAGGAGCCTGCCTCGGCGGGGACCGGCCCTGGCAACCTCTCCAAGCTGCCTGCTTTCATCTCCCTGCGGTCCTCACCCAGCCCGGGGAGCCAGCCCAGGGCCCTGACCCCCAGAAGCCCCCCAGCCAAGGACTCAGGTAGGCAGCCGACCTCCGGAGCCCAGCCCGCACAGCCAGGGTCTTTCAGTGCCCCCCAGACCCCCAAGCCAGCCTCTGCAGGTGGGCTGGGCGCTTCTGGAGGGCCCGGCGTGCACACCTGCCGCCGCAGGAGTGGGTGCCAGGGCGCGAGCGCAGCAGCCTCCGTGCGCAGACCCCCCAGCCGAAGGCTGATTTAATTAGAAAGCACCCATTTCTGTTAATTTGTTCTGGAAGATCGGCGCACGCTCCTGCGGAGAACAGATGCTCCCTCTCCCTGAAGAGCATTTGGGGCTTGGTAAATGGCTCCACTCAGCCTTGTTTAGGAGAGAAAAGAGGATTTTATGGCTGCAAACGACCCTTTCTGTAAACATTTTACAGCCCTCCGCGCGTTTGAGTGACGATAAACCCCACGCAGCTCGGCGGGCTGCAAATTTGCGACCATACGGCCATCATTTTATTGTCATATTTCACGGTCGTAACATTAATGGGAGATGCTTGCCGCAGCCCCTCTCACAGCTCCGCTGAGCACAGTCAGCTGCCCGCGCCTCAGCGCAGCCCCACCTCGCGCCCCAGCCGGCCGGCCCTCCGCCTGCCCCCGCAAGCCCAGGGCACCCGCTGTCCATGTGGGCGCGGCTCACTGGGTGGGGAGGAGGCAGGGGGCACCCTAAGGCGGCTCAAGCCGGCCCTGCCTGGAGGTGGGCCTGGGGGGCCCCCAGGGCAGGAGGCAGGGATGCGCCTGCCCAACCTGCCACCCAGTAGTGGCCCAGGCCACAGCCCCGGGGTCCTCAGCCCTGCGGGGGCACCAGGGAGGAGAGACGGGCTTGCTGAGGGCAGTGGACACGCCCTCCTTAGGGGCAGCTGCACAGAGGCTTCTGGTCACCCGGGCAGGGCCTGGGAGACCTTCGTGGGAAGGGAGAGGCCACAGGGCCCTGAGTATGGAGCCACGGGGTGGGGCCCCCGGGGACAAGGCTTCCCATCCTCGGGCCCCTTGCTTCTGGCCACGGCTGCCGCCCTGTCTCCCTGCGCAGGGGCCTCAGGGATTCCTGTCCCCGCTCAGTCAACACTCGCACTCACCCTGGCTCTTGTCTCAAAGGTGCCACGTGGCCACCACGCGTGTGTGCGGCCGCCGTGTGCTGGGTCTGCGGGCAGCCTGTGTGCCTGGTGCTCTAGCCCAGGCGCTGTGGCCCGAAGGCTGGACACAGGGTGCCCCGTCCAGAGCCTCTGCCCCTCATTTCCAGCAGACCTTGCTCTGCAGGCCTGGCCAACGGCCTGGTCATCAGGGAGCTTTGGGGGTGAGGGCACCCCTCCTGCGAGGGGCTCCCGGGACCTGACCTCGGCCCTCCTCGCGACAGGGAAGCCTCTGCACATCAAACCCCGTCTGTGAGGCCCTGGTTCCAGCCCGAGCCTACCTCAGCCCCTCGTCCCTGGACAGGAAGGATGCCACGCCTGCCGCGGCCCCAGAAGAAGGGCCACCTGCCACCAAGCTGCCCCAGGGATTGCAGAGCCGCCCTTCTGCCCACCTGGCTCTCAGCCGTCCCTTACCAGTACGAACCCGGAGCCTCACCCTCTCCTTCAAGCTGGGCCCCCCTGTCCCTTTGCACCCCTCACCTTCCCACCCTTGGGTCCTCAGCCTCCCACCCAAGACTTCCTGCCCTGAGGGGTGCCGGGCAGGGCTCACCCCCTGCAGCCATCCCCCCAGGAGCCCTTGGAGGAGGGGCCGCCAGCCAGGTCTCCCTGGCAGACACTTTATGTTCAGCAATAAAGATTTTGTCCTGTGTCTGCCTGGCTGTCCTGCTGCCAACACCACCGGCTCAGAGGATGCACACTGCCCACAGGCTGCCGGAGGGCTTCTGCGTGTCCTAGGTTGAGAGGCACTTGGGAGAAGGCAAGGGACTGGCCGCAGACCCCTGGGAGCTACCCAGCCCACCCATCTGTTCCTGCAGAGTGGAGGGCGGCCTCTGCTCTGTCCCCCGACCTGCCCACCCAAACAGGGCCAGGCAGGGCAGAGTTGTGCGGCCCCCAGCGCCGCTGGGCAGGAATGAGGTGGCTCGCAGGGCTGGGGGGCGACCTCTCTTCCATGGCCAAGCCAGCTGATTTGTGGGGAGAGGCCCTGGGACGTGGTGGACAGGCTGGGGCCAGCAGCCCCCCAGGCCAAGGTCCCCTCCGGGGACCCCTGGGCATCTCAGGGGAGTGGCTGAAATGGGGCCGCCCAAGGGGGAGGCAGCTGATCCAGGCTCCTCATCCGGAGGCTTCTCACCCCAGGGGCCCAGGGAGGCCTGGCTGAGGGTTGTGGCCCCAGTTTGGGTGGCCTGGGGCCCATCTGGTGTGACAGGGACTCCAGGAGGCCAAGGTCTGGAGGGCACAGAGCCTTTCAGGTATTTTCTTGGTCTCTGCAGAGGAGAAGGGAGGGGGGGTCCCAGTGATGGGGGCCAGGGGCCCTGTGCTCTGCTGGAGAGGTGGTGGCGGCACCACCACTAGTCCCCGCCTGCCCCCCTGGGCCGGGCACGCAGCCCTGTTAGAGCTCAAACACGCAGGTCCCTGGCCCAGGACGTGCTTGGCGCGGGGAGCACCACCCTGCGGAGGCCACTCAGGGTCCAGGCATCTCTGCACCAGTGCCGCGGTGACGAAACCGAGTCTGACGGTGAGTCTGGGACGGGACACATGCAGCCGAGCAGAGCAGGGTTTGGTCACCACGGACACAGCTACTCGATGCCCCCAGGGGCGGCTGGGGGTGGGTTCCGGGGTCAGACCCTGATGGGAAGAAAGGGTCCCCAGCGGGCAGGGAACAGCGCACCCCCACGGGCAGCTCACATGCCCCTGGACCGGCCCCAGGGCCCTGTCCCCGCTTCCCCGTGTCGTCATCGAGGTCCTCCAAGGCCCCGTGAGGCCGAGGATCCTGGGTTAGGTGCCCGCAGAGGGCGCCGCAGAGCCTTCCCAGCCCCTCAGCCTCCGCCTGGGCCCCCCATGACGCCTGCTCGAACTCCGCCCGACAGGAGAGGCACTGTTGTCGGTGAGGCCTGGCGGGAGCTGCAGCTGCTCAGACCCTCACCTCCCACCCCCACCCCTGCGTAAGGGAGGGTACCCACGCTTGCACCCAGGCTTCCAGGTGGGCAGTTGTGTCCACCAAGGGCAGCTGGATCGTAGCTGCTGGACCCCCTCCCACCAGCCACACGGTTGCTCTCCGGGGACTCTCGGCCCCACGATCACCAGGGAGCTGCACCACCCCTCCTCCAGCAAGGCCACGGCTTTAGGGGTGCACATGGGGAGGCCGGGTATCAGGGGCCCAAGGAGCAGCCCGACAGCTGGAGGCCAGCACAGAAGGCTCCAGAAAGGCTGGGTGACGTGGACGTGGGAGATGCCGGGCAATGGCTGCCCGGTGCTCCAGGGCCCAGCCCCCCTGAATCCCTGTGACCTATTTGAGGACCTGGTCAGCATCCCTGCCCCCAACGGAAGCTGAGGGCGCCCATTGGTCACTCTGGATTCTTCTCCCGCGAAGGCTCTCAAGGGGAAGGTGCAGGTCACCCCCAACTAGGGGCTGCAGGCTCTTGCCAGGAGCAACGGCCTCTGGGAAGGGCCACCCTCCCTGCAGGCTGCCCACATGGCGGGTCACAGGGTCAGGGACGGGGAGCCTCCCACGAGGGACGCCTCTGGGAGCAGTGAGGTGCCTGCTGCCCGCAGAGCAGGGAAGGCCACCTGTCCCAGTGCGACCCCGGGTCCTACAAGCAGCGGAGTGGACCCCATGGGCTGAGAGCCTCCAGTGGGGCAGAGGGGCCCTCACTGACCCCTGAGCCTGGGGGTGAAGGGCTTTGTTCAGGGGAGACCTGGAGCCGGGGTTCACATCTGAACAAGCTGGTGGGTCTCGGGCATTTCTCTGGGGCCTCTGGTCCCAGGCGAGGTGCCTGAGGCAGGGACATGGGCCGGGGATGGGGCTTGGGGCAGAGAGGACCTCCAGGTGTGGGTCTGGAGGAGGCGTGACCTGGGGAGGGGGTGACAGCGGCAGTGGAACCCCTCCCCAAGGAGGCACCTGCCCCTAGCTGCCCCACCACCGCCAGAATGGTGCCGGCACACAGCGGGCTCCTGGGTGGCGTGAGCCACTGAGCCCGGGAAGGAACGCCTGGGGGAGGGTGTGGGGCCAAGGAGGCCAGTGGGCCCTGCCGGCTGAGGGCCCGCAGCTTCACAACTGCCGTGCAGCCAGGTGACCACCTGCCCCAGCTCAGACACTGCCGCCCAGGGACAGCCGACCCGTCTGGATGCCCTGCACCCCCCTGGATGCCCGGGGCAGCACCACTTCCCGATGGGGCCTTACAGCAGTGGTTGGGAAACCGTGTGAACCCGACCGCCCCACAGAGCGGTCCCCCCTGCAGAGACGGCCACGGGGCCCACAGCAAGCACCCTGCCCGGGTGGCGCCCCTCCCCATGAGCGCCGGCGGACCCGGACCCGCATCCAACCATAGAATGTGACGCGATGACATTGCCTTATAAACGCCTGGCCACTAGGGAGAGGCAACCACGGGCGTCCCCACGCCCAGCCAGCAAGAAGCGGGGCCTCAGGGCTCAGATGCAAGGAAACGGTCCCGCCGGCAGCGGAGGGACCTGGGGTGTCCTTCCCCAGAGGCAGCTCGGGGAAGCCTGGGAGCGGAGGCCAGGAGCACAGAGGCTGGGAGAGGGTAACTGGAAGCGTGGTCGTTGGTGAAGTAGCAATAGGAAACTGATTCACTGTACAACTTACTATTTATGGTCGCGTTCGGCCACCTGACCCCCAACCCTGGCCGACTGCTTTCCAAAGACGCTCCCACAGGGGCTGCGCTGCGTCTGCCCCCCGCCCCCGGGGGGAGACATAAGCGGACTGCTGCCACACCTGGGCCAACAGGGCCCCTGGGGACACACACGTGCCAGGCAGGACCCCTGCTCACTGGGAACCAGCTGCCACACTGGGAGGAAGCCCCAGCAGCCCCCCCGAGCCACGGGACACACAGAACAGAGCTGGGCCAGCCAATAGCTCTGATGTCTGCCGGGCGTGAGCCTGAGCGCAGGGCCGATGGCTCCAGCCATCAGTTGTCCAAGTCCCAGGGGTCAGCATCAGACACTAGCCGTCCCCTGCGCCCAGGACTAACTGCTGCAGGACCTGGAATGTCCCGAAAGACTGCATCACACCATCACACTTCGAGGGCTTGTTTTCAACCAGGGGTCCCTGGGCCACCTCCACGACTGCAGGTGCCCCTGGGTCAGGCAGACTGGCGTGCAGTAGGCAGACTGGCGTGCGCAGTGCCTTTTAGCTACGAGCCACCAGAGTGGTCCCCTGGAGTTCCGGTGTGCCGGTGTGAGAGGCCCCGGGGGCGCACGGCGCTGGACCAGAAGAAAAGCCTTTTCTGCAGGATGCAGGGGGCCGCCGCCTGGCTGGTGCACCACTGTGGCCCCAGGCGCACGGCACACCGTCTGCTTTCTCCGAGCGGCCTCCACTGGCCACTCCTGGCGGACAGGAAGGGGGACCTGGGCCCTGCTCCCCAGACCCTGCTGGCCACCCCCTCATAGTCCCTAGTCCCATTCCACCAAGCCACCAAGGCTGGCACTTTCCCTGGGCTGGGAGAGCCCACAACGCCTACCCACAGGGGCTCTCGAGGCAGCCGGACGGGTGGGCCCTCAGAAACCGCATGGGCAGCTCACGGTGTCTTTTCCACCCTGGGTGACCGAGACCACACAGAGGCCAGGCAGCGGTCCAGGGGAGTCATGGAGCTCCCCAGGGTCTCCTGCTCCCGGGCTTGGAGGTGGCCAAGAGCCAAGGGCGGGCCTGTTGGCCCAGAGAACTTCTAGAAAGCCCGTCCCACCAAAGTCAAGTCCGGGGCTGGGGGAGCTTGCCTGGTGCCCAAGCCAGGGGGGGACATGAGTGCCCTGCTCAGCCCCAGGCAGCTCCCTCCTCCAGGTTACTCTGGGTGGGGGGATCTTGAGCCCCGGTGTCGCTGTCCCTCTCCCCTAGGAGAGGCATGAATGGCGGACAAGTGGATGTGGGCACATGTGAGCGAATGAAAGGATGCTGACATCTGTCCTGGAGCCGATTGTGGGGGCATCTGCCTTGGGGGAGGCTGAGCTTGGGCCTGGAGGAGGCTCCGGGAGGGCTTGGAAGGGTGGGCCAGGCTGCTCCGCAAGGCTGCCCTAGCCCTAACCACCTGCCTGCACCTCTCAAGACTGGGGGTGCGACGGAGCTGTGCATGGCTGTGAGGGTCCATGCCCCTCAGTGAGGCCCGGAGCTGTAAGGAGGCTCACGTTGGCCCCTGAGGTTGGGCTCCCCCACCCGGCACCTTCCTGGGCTTGGGACCAAACCCTTGCCTGACCCAAGTGCCCGGCTGCAGCCAGCGGGGAAGGCGAGGCCAGGGACGAGGGTGGCCGAGTGCAGGCGTTCTCCCCAGCAGACAGGCCAGTCCCGAGTCCAGCGCTCCCTCTGAACGGGGCTTTGAGGGAGCCTCACAGCTGCAACCTTTGCTTCAGAGGAGCTGTCTGGAGTCCAGGCGCCTGTCCCGGGGCCTCGGTTCCGCCGCTTGCTGGGCCGTCCCTGCCGCGGCCGCGGGCTCTGCCTGGCCCTGGCCCCGGAGGCCTTGCCCCGCTCCCAGCGGGGAGGGGCGAAACTTGCCCACTTGTCACAGTGGGACCTGGCCACCCCCATCACATCGTGGGGAGTGGGCTTTCATTCTCGGTTGTATGGCATTTTTTTATTATGAATTACAGACATCCGAGTGGGGAACGGAGTACGAGTCTGCTGGTTAAACGCCCCCCAGCACATGGCTGGGCTGCCCCTGGTGACTTCCTGCCCACATCCTTCCAGGCTTTTCTTCCTAGGCCTAAATGCCGGCAGTTAACATCGGATTTTTACACTGTCAAAGTCACATGACAGCCGTGGAGAGACCAGAGGTGTCCCTGCGGGTCAGGCTCCTCCCACCCCGTCGACCCGGCTCGCCGCGCCCCTGCCTCGCCTTCCTTTCGTTGCCCCGGAGCCCCGGGCCGCCAGACGCGCCTCGGTCCCGCAGGCCCGCCAGACCCAGCGCGGCGTCCGTACCCCGGCCTCGCGCCAGGGCCGGGCTGGGGGGCGCTGGGGGTTCCTAATTGCGGAGCCGAGACCCCGCGCCCCGCGCGCCTCCCTCCGCGCCCGCGCCGCGCCAGGGGGCCGCCGCCGGCGCCAGCAACTTTGTTGACTCAGTTCCCGACCCCGCCCGAGCCGCGCGCTAAAAATAACCCGGGCGCCCCGCTCAGCGCCCGCAGGTCCGCCGCGTCACGCCGTCGGGAGGCCGGAAGGTCCCCGCACCGGCCACTGGACGTGGCCGCTCCGCCAGCCAGGAAGCGCCGGAGAGTGGGCTGCGGGGTCACGGTCAGTGGGTTGGCGGCGGGACCGAGGGGCGCCCTGTACTCCCCGGAACTCTCCGGCCGCTGGGTCGCGTACGCGAGGCGCTGGAGGCTGCGCGCTGATCCCCAGGCCCCGAAACCCACCGCCTGGCGACCCCGGACCCCGGTCCTCCGTCGCTGCAGTCCCCCGCGGCCGCCACCAGAGGGCCCTGCTCCCTCCTCTAGCCAGCGGATGGTCACCACCCCTCCCCGCAGCTGTTCTTCGCAGGAGATTGACAGCTGGGCTCCCGGTTGCCATGGGGATAAGCAAATGAGGGCGGCAGTTCTGGGGCTCCTATTGGCCCGAGGGCGCGCGTTCCTCCCCGGGAGGCGGGCACAGGAGCCCCGCTCTATAAAGCGGAGCTCTTGGCGCGGCGCTGGGCCGTGGAGGCGGGGCCGGCCGAATGCGGGCGTAGGGCCCGAAGTCCCGGCAGCCGGAGGTGGCGGCTGCACCGCCTCCGGCCGGGCCACCTGCCCAGACTCCCGCACCGGGTCAGCAGAGCGTGGCTGGCCTGCGCCCTAAGGAGAGCGGCCCGGGAGACCCGGGCGGCGGCGCACCCCGCGGCCGCCCCTGAGTTGACTGCGAGAAACTTCGCTGCGCGCGCGTCTAGGCGCAGCGCCCCGGAGCGGCCTCGGGTCACGCCAGCCTGTCCCGCCGGGACCCGACGCCCGTGGGGATCGGAGGCGGGGAGAGGCCCGCGTCTCCCCGCCGCCCTGCGCCGTCCCTGCAGCGCACTGGGGCGCGGCGGCTGGGCTGGGGCCCCGGGCGATGGCCGCGGAGCTGGCGATGGGCGCCGAGCTGCCCAGTAGCCCGCTGGCCATCGAGTACGTCAACGACTTCGACCTGATGAAGTTCGAGGTGAAGAAGGAGCCACCCGAGGCCGAGCGCTTCTGCCACCGCCTGCCGCCCGGCTCGCTCTCCTCGACGCCGCTCAGCACGCCCTGCTCCTCCGTGCCCTCCTCACCCAGCTTCTGCGCGCCCAGCCCCGGCACCGGGGGCGGCGCAGGCGGCGGCGGGACGCAGGCCGGGAGCGCCCCGGGGCAGGCGAGCGGGGGCCACGGCGCTGTCGGAGGCGCCTCGGGGAAGCCGGCCCTGGAGGATCTGTACTGGATGAGCGGCTACCAGCACCACCTGAACCCCGAGGCGCTCAACCTGACGCCGGAGGACGCGGTGGAGGCGCTCATCGGCAACGGCCACCACGGCGCGCACCATCCGGCGGCCGCCGTGGCCTACGAGGCCTTCCGGGGCCAGAGCTTCGCGGGCGGCAGCGGCGGCTCGGACGACGTGGGCGCCGGGCACCATCACGGCGCGCATCACAGCGCCCACCACCACCACGCGGCTCACCACCATCACCACCACCACCACCACCACGGCGGCGCGGGCCACGGCGTTGGCGGCGCGGGCCACCACGTGCGCCTGGAGGAGCGCTTCTCCGACGACCAGCTGGTGTCCATGTCGGTGCGCGAGCTGAACCGGCAGCTCCGCGGCTTCAGCAAGGAGGAGGTCATCCGGCTGAAGCAGAAGCGGCGCACGCTCAAGAACCGCGGCTACGCGCAGTCGTGCCGCTTCAAGCGGGTGCAGCAGCGGCACATTCTGGAGAGCGAGAAGTGCCAGCTCCAGAGCCAGGTGGAGCAGCTGAAGCTGGAGGTGGGGCGCCTGGCCAAGGAGCGGGACCTGTACAAGGAGAAATACGAGAAGCTGGCGGGCCGCGGTGGCCCCGGGGGCGCGGGCGGGACTGGCTTCCCGCGGGAGTCCTCGCCGCCGCAGGCCGGCCCCGGCGGGGCCAAGGGCGCGTCCGACTTCTTCCTGTGAGCTCGGGACCTGAGCCCGCGCCGCGGCCCGGAGGAGCGGCGGACTCTGCGGCGCAGGACGAGGACGTAAGGCGGTCGGGAGCCGCCGCCGCCGCCGCCGCCTCGGGTCGGGCCAGCCCGGGGCGCCCCGCTCCAGGTCCGCAGGCGCCGGACTAGTGGCGGCTCCCTCGGCGCGGCCCCCTTGCCCCGGCACCTGCCTGGCCGCCGCCTTTGCGTGCGGAGCGCAGCGATTTCCAGGAAAGTCGCTGCAGGTCGAACTTCCTTGCAGGCGCCCACGTGTGCGCACGCCGCGCGCGGCCTCTGCGCCCTCGCGGCCGGGTCCCGGCAACCCCGCCCTCCTTGCCCTTTTTTACTTTTTTTGAAACAGTCTTATGTTCGAAGTATTTATATTTGTTTTGTTTGGTGATTAGAAAAGAAGGCCCCGGAAGGAGCTCTCAACTTCCCGCCGGGGTTACCCCTGGACGTCCGCGTGTCCCAGCATGTGTTGCTCGCTCGCTCGCTCGGAGGGGCCCGGCCCCTGTCTGTCCCCGGCCCGCCCCCGCCCCCGCCCCCGCCCCCAGGCTGTACTCCGTCCTGCTGCCCCACTGCACTGACTTGCTGCGGGTGGGGGGCGGACCGAGCAGCCCTCTCTCTCTGCACCAGATCCTATCATCACTCCGGGAAAATAGAACTTATTTTAACCTTCAAGACAAGTGATAGAAAACCGTACGCGCAGTATTTCTAGCAGAAAAACATTTAAAGAGGAGGTTTTGGCCTGAACCTCCTGGCATGAGGGTGGGTGAAGAGTTTCTATTTCCACTTAAATTGTGTTTCGTTTTGTTTGTGGGATCTGTTTAAACAGCCTGATCTCTCTTTGGGAGCGGGTGGGGAGGCCCGACACAGGGACTCCTGCGGTGGGGCCCCTGCTGAGCCCAGGAGCCCCGGGCAGGGCGCATGGCAACTCCTTCAGAGTTCCGTTGTGTTGTTGGGTTCTTTTTCCATTTGCTATGAAACGGGAAAGGGGCGGGGGACAAACAATAAATACATTTAGATCCAAAAAAAGTCACTGCAGCCCGGCTGGTTTTTCTGTGGCTTTCGTTTTTGCCTCCTCTCTCCCTGATTAGAAGGAAAGGAGGGTCTCAGCTCTGGACCAGGGAGAAACAGGGCAGAGTGGGAAACAGGGCGCCTGCCCCTCTGCTCTCGCCTCCAAGGCAGCCCTGAGACGGGGCCACAGGGAAGGGGGTCCTGGCCTCCCACTAAAGTGGATGAGGCCGTCTTCGGTGGTGACCCCACGTGCAGTGCTGCAGCGTCCTGATGGCAAGCAGTTGTCCTCAGCTCTCCTAGCCCAGGTCTCCCACCTGGAGCACCAAGGCCTGGACTGCTGGGGGCATCGAGGAGGGGCGACCCCCTGGAAACCTAGCCGCCAGAAAGGGGCCCAGGTGGTCGCAGAATTTAGTGAACTATCACCTCCCTTCACAAGAGGATGGAGTCAGTGAAGCTCTGCAGTTGGAGAGAAGAGCCCCCACCGCCTCTGGGCTGAGAGGACTCGGGCACAGGCGTGTCCTCCCCCTGCAGCCTTCCCCAGGAGCCTGTTGCTGAGTTTGCTCTGTTGTTTCCATTTGAGAGACCCTGAGGAAAGGTGGGGCTGCTGCCACACATTTGCTTTAAAATAAAAGAGCAAAAAGGTTTGAGCAAAATCCCCAAACCCAGGGGCTGAGACCTCCAACCCCAGGAGGGGAGCAGGCTGCCAACCAAGGGTCTGCCCAGAACCGGCCTGTGCGGAGGCATGTGCCTGAGGCGGAGGTGGGTTGAAGGAACTCAACAGGGAGGCTGCGGGGTGAAGTGGGGGAGCAGGGCCTGGCCCTAGCCTACCACAGGACAGGACAGGACCCCGGCCCTGCCGGCTCAGACCCTGGTGCCCAGGGCCTACGCATTTGGGCCTGAAGGCTGGTTCTCACCCGGGCGGGGCTGCAGCGGGTCCACTGGCGGGTGTTTAAAGGAGACACCTTAGTTTTCACTGTTGCCTCGGAGGGGCCCACGGGAGCTTCCCTCAGGCAGAGAAAGTGGGACGAGGCCAGAGGAGCAGGCAGGGAGCAGGGAGCATCCTCCGTGGCCCAGCCTGAGCCCCGGTCAGCGAGCTGGGTTTGGTTTCACAATCCTGTCCTCCTAGTTTTCCTGCATCTTCCTGTCTCCCTCCCCCAGTTTCACCCAGGTTAGAACTCAGGAGGGAAAGGCTCGCAGGCACGGAGGACGTACTGCGGGAGGCGGGGTACTAAACACTTTTATGTGTGTTTAGAGACATGTTTTCCAAAAGCCTTTGGGGGATCCACAAACTCTTAGAACAGATGACTGTGGGGACCACCTCTGGCTCTGAGCCCTCCTGTGCCGCCAGGCGGGGCAGGGACCGCAGAGCAAGGCCCCACCACGATCCTCTGCCAGGTGCCCTCTGAGCCTGCACCACCTCCCGCTGTGCGGGGAGGGGGGGTCCTGGGCCTCCCTTGGGAGGGACTGCTGCAGCCAGGCTGGGGCTAGGGACCAGGGGAGCGGACAGAGGAGGGAGAGACGGTGTGAGCGTTGGAGGCCTTAGCATCCACCGGGCCTGGGGACCGGAGATCAAGGTCTCGGGGGTGCGGACGGGTGAACGCTCCGGCGCCTCTGCGTGCGACCGCATGTCTGTGCAGGGGTGCTCGGGCAGAGGCAGCGCCAAGGTCCCCAGCCTGAAGCCACCAGGACCCACCGGCTTGAAAGGGAGGCCCAGGGCCTCTGATTCTGTGACGGGTGGGCAGGGAAGGGGGTGGGGGGCACAGGGCTGTGCGCACACTCGACACGCGTACACTGGTCCCAGCCCACCCCCTGCCGCTGCCGCCAGCCCAGGATGGAGGTCACTGGCACGTGCTCACCCACCGCACTGTGGCAGGTAGTCTGTCCCTGGATTCCCAGGGTCGGGCCGGCCACCCCTGCACCAGCTGCCGGGGTCCCAGCCCGAGAAGACCGCCTGAGCGGTGACCACTCTCAGCACCCCACAGCCTGGCGCCAGCCGCCCCCACCCCACACAGCACCAGCTGGGCCTCAGCTCCCACAGCTGCGGGTCCCTCGCCCGCCCCAACAAGTGCACGTGTGTGCGCAGCTGCTTCCCTGCTCCTCCGGCCCGTAAGGACTGCAGAGAACATTTGAACCTGGGTCCTCAGGGCCACCAGAGAGCGTCCAGATGCCCTTCTTGCGTGTCCCCCTCACCCCCAGGCCCTGCTTCTGTTGGAACCCTGGCCAGTCACGTGGAGCCGGGGACTCAGCGGTCCGGCCCTGCGGGTGCTGGGCTCCGCGGCTGCGGCACGGGCTGCCCTACATACAGACAAGCCTGTGGGCAACAGGCGGGTGGCCTGCCCGCCAAACGGGGCCTGGCTGACACTGTCTCCTGAGCTCCGAGGAAGGACCAAGTCACCCACCAGCCTTGACCATGGACTCTCTGGCCTAAGGCCTGCGGCTTGGAGCCGCGCGAGCGTCAGGAAGAAAGCGGCCTTCACTCAGACCCCAGTGGAAGCAGACACGTGGGAGTTTCCAGCACTGGAGGGCAGCTGGGGACGGGGAAGGGCCCCCAGTCTGCCTGCTGCTCCGATGCAGGTCGCACCCTGTCACGGCTCTGAGCCCAGCGGCAAAACCAGCAGCTCCTGAGGCTCCGCCCTTCCTCGGCCTCCTTGGTTCCAGCCCAGCGCACGGGAGGCCTGGTGTGGCCGCGGGGAGGAGAGCCGGAGGGAGCTGGCTGGTGCCGAAGCAGCGAGACCTGCTTCCCGGGAGGAGGGCCCTGCGGAGAGGCGTGAGGGAGGGAGCAGCTTGGGTGGGCAGCATGGCTGGGCTGGGGTGCCTGCAGGTGGGGGGTGGCAGCAGCCCCTGGGCCACTTAGAGAGGGTGCTCAGAGCCGAACCTGTCCCAGGGCCACAGCGGGCAGGGGCAGGCTGTGGAGGGGGGGTGTTCAATCAGCTGAGTGCGCAGGGGAGGAGGGGAGTGGAGGAGGGGAAGGAGGGTTTGAGACTGGACTCCTGGTGACGCTGCAGCCACCCGCCAGTGACTCCAGTCATTCTAGGAGTTCTGGTAAAAGAACAGATGGATGTGGGTAGGGGCGGAGGGACAGCTAGAGGACCCCGCAGGAGCTGAGGTGGGAGGCTGGACCTGGGGAAGGAGGGAGAGCAGCGGGAAGAGGGGTGCCCCTCAGCTGGAACCCCTGTAGGGTGGCTGGAGGGCCCCGAGCTGCAGAGGCCGGCGCTCAGGGAGAGCAGGAGCGAGGCCAGGACCCAGGGCGACTGAGGACAGAGCGAGGGCGTGTGCCCGCACCACCTGCACCCAGTCCCTCGGCCTCACCCCTGCTCTCATGCGCCATGGTCAGGCGCTCAGGAGCGCGCAGGTGCTCACACCCCACTGCGTGCGCCTGGGTTTGCCGCACGGGCCCAAGAAACTGGCTCCTGGGGACGCCCAGCGCCCACCCAACTCACGGCGACCCGGCCAAGCGGCAGAGGGCCGGGCTGTCCCAGGTCACCGCAGAGCCGCCTGCGGTCTGAGACCGCAGGGCTGTGGGCGCTGGGGACGGGAAGTGGGAAAGTGGGGGGGGCGGGGGTGCTGCTGCTGGTGACGAGGGGGGCGGGGCGGGGCAGCCAGGGCCCCAGACCTCTCCCCACCCCTCTGCTGGGGGTGCAGACCCTCCCATTCTTTTCCTCCTCCTCTTCCTCCTCCCCCACTCCCTCTTTCAACACCTCCTCCAGGAAGCCTCCAGGCCTGGCCCTGGCCCCATCTCGGGAGGAGCCGCGCTGGATCCCTACTGGACGATGTTCTGAACTCTGCCAAGAACCCGTGTTTCCAGGGTGCTCTGGTCTGAAGGAGCCCCAGGCAAGGGTGGAGGCCACAACCTCACCATTTTCTTTGAGGGAGCCCCCACCTCGCCCCAACCTTGGTTCAGCCTTAGCTCCGCCCCCACTGCTCCAGCCACCGCCCAGCTGAAAGCTCCCCTTTCTCCTTCCCCTCTGGAGGACCCCACCTTTCGGTAGGCGACTGGGGTGATGGATGGTGGCCGGGGGCCTGTCAGTAGGAACGGGCAGACAGGGTGTGTCTGACGTGGGCCCGGCCGCCGTGGGGACCAGCACCTACAGACTGGAGGGTGCCTCCTTTCCCCTGGTTCAGGGTGGGGGCTGGGCCTTGCCCGGGCAGTGCACGTGACTTCAGTGAGCATGGCCGAGGGTGTCAAGAGGTGGCACTTCCAGATGTGTGTCCAGGCGTGTGAGACGCTCTGGCTGGGTTCCCAGGGGACGGGGGAAGGGCGGCGCTGGGGCCTGTTACTCCACACTGCCCCGCAGGGACTCGAGGGCCGTGGGAGCCCAGCCCACCTGGGAAGAGAGCAGGTGGCAAGTTAAGTCAGTAAAGGGCAGCGCGCGTCAGGGAGCAAGGCGGGTGCTGGATCTAGGGAGCGGGAGGAGCCCCCCCAGGCAGAGGCGGCAGTGGGTGCCCAGGTGCCGCAGGAATGGCCTTGGGGGGTGCAGGCAGAGGTGGGCTGGAAGGGCTGGGGGACAGGGGAGGACAGGGGCCCTGGGACAGGTCCCAGGTCCCAGGGGGGGTGGGGAGGAGGTACAACCTCACATGCAGAAGACCGGATTGCAGCCGGGCATCTGCCATGGCGGAGGGCGGAGGCTGACAGGCTGGGGCCAGGGTTTCTTCCGCTGACACCTGCCCTCCGGCAGGGACCAGCCAGGGCAGGGTTGCTGCAGCAGGACCTGCTGCGGGGTGGCTGGGGGACACATGGTGGGGGACAGCTTGGCAGGGCAGACTGGGTGCACGTGGACACCCGGGTCTGGCTCCTCACCTGCTCGTCCCCACTCGGGACAGCCACACACAGGCTCCCCCAACCCACTGCCACCTCACCCCCCCGGGCTCCCCAGGTGTGGTGCCCAGAGCAGGACCACCCTGTCAGCCCCATGTGCTGCCCGGGCTGCCTCGGGTGACACCTGGGTTAAAGGTCACCCCCAGCCTAGCCTCAGTCTCTCCATCTGTGGCCTGGGGTGACACAGCACCTATCCCCTGAGGGTGTCAATTTGTCCCCAGAGCCTTGACCCCTTGGTGACCAGCACGCATCCTCTGCCCCATCAGCCCCCAGGCTGGGGGAGAAGTGAGGCAGGAGGTGCCCTGGGGGCTCCCAAAGGGCAGACTCTCAGGCAGGCTTCTCTGCGGGTGGTTGGGGACACCCTGCCAGCACCAGGACACCCCAGAGCTCAGAAAGAGTAGGGTGGTATAGAGCGTTCTGCCTGAGGGTGGCTGGTCCGGATAGGCCTTAGAGCAGGTGTCGCTTGTCTGGAGTGGAGTGGGAGCTGCCCAGGCCTCGGAGGGGTGTTGCGATGTGGGTGAAGGCTGGGCCCAGGGGCCGGTGCGGGTGGCAGGCACAGCTCCCCAGGCTCCTCCACCCTAGCCCCACTGACCCACTCCAAGATGGTGGCGGACAGAGGGTCTCCCTGGGCGGCAGTCAAGCCCAGTCCCACCCAGCTCTGCCCCTCAGCAGCTGGAGGCAGGGGCAGTTAACTGCTCTGGGCTTTGGCACCTCACATACACAAAGGACACAGCACCCCCATCTGTCCCTGACATTCAAACAGGGTCCTTATGAGAGACATGTGAGAAAAGGTAAACCCTTTGTCAGTCTGGGAAGGCTTCCTGGAGGAGAAGGCCCTGTACAGAGAGTAGGGCATGGAGGGGACACACCGCTGCAGGAACATGGGGCGGTGTTTGCAGGGCAGGGGTTACACTGATGCTGTGTCGGCCCCTCCAGCCCTCATCCCTCCCCTCACGGGCCTTCTCTTCCCGTGTGGCCAGGCCTTCGCCCCCCCAGCCGGCTGTGGCTCCCCATTCCCTCCAGGTAGGCCTGGACCCTCCCTTTCCATCCCTGCCCTCGCCTGCCCCCTTGAGGGTTCCCTGAGCCACGGCCCCTCAGGAGCCCATGCCCGCGGCTGCCACCTCTGTCACTAGAGCCAGCCCAGCCCGGGCTTGGTGGGGGTGCTCAGCAAGGCCGGACCACCCCTACATTGGCCTGTCCTCTGCTCTCTGCCCACTGGGGGCCTGTACCCAGACACTGCCGCCTGCGTCCGGGTGGTCGCCACGGCCTCTTGGGTTGCTACTCTCCCCCGCGGCTGCCGGCAGAGGGAAGGGTGTTAGTCAGGTCAGCAAACAGGGGGCGCCACTGCCTCCCCTTCCCTCGTCCCCATTAAGGAGGCAATGGGAGAAGAAGCACTTTTCTTTCTTCATTTCCCCGCTGTCTGCTAATATCATATTGATGATAATTTCTCTTTAATGGGCTATTTGCAGTAATTATGATGCACTGAGTGAGTAATTGTATCTGACTCAGTGCCCGCCATGGTCGGGGGTGGGGGGCACAGGGCCTGCAGGGATCTCAGCCCTCGTAGCTCTGGCCCCGCCTGCGACCAGCCCCAGCCATGCGCCCCGCACAGCGGTCCTGCCTGACTGCCGTCTGGGGAAGACGCCGCCAAGGCCAAGGCTCCAGGCTTAGCTTCCTGGAGCTGACGGGGCCTCCTCCCAGGGCAGCGTCCCGCAGCACCTCTATCAGAGCCCACCTGGGACTGTGCCCCCCGGGGCAGGCCACCGGCTCCTCCCTCCAGGGCGGCTCCCATCTGGGTCTGTCTTGGCCTCTGTGGTTCCTCAAAGGGCCTGTCACGAGGGGCCCTGGTTTCACAGGCTGTCCCTGTCCCTTATCAGCCTCCATCTCTGCCGGGACACGAGCTCCAGCCGCCGGGACTTCCGAGCCCCGCGGTGCCCGCAGCAGGGAGCCTCAGGCACCACTGGGTGCTGCATGGAGTCACGGGGTGGGGGTTGCTGCCCCAGCCTCGCTTATTCGGGACCAATGTCACGGATCCCCCAGCCCGGTACTGCCACTCTTCCCTCTCCTCATGCTTGTCTCTCCGGGTCCCTGTCACATACCAGGCCCAGGCCCAGCTGGGCAGAGGGTGCTGAGGTCTCCAACAGTGACTGGGCCCTAGTGGGTGCCCAGGATGTGTCAGCCTGGGTCGGTGCCAGAGGTCGGGCAGAGCTCTGCCCTGTGGTTCCCCACACGGATAGAGAAGCCAGGCCCCGGTCTCAGGAGGCACAGGGGCCCAGAGTCCCCCAACTCTCCGCTGAGGGCCCTCAGACCCACCAACACCCTCCCAGTTCCCTGGGGCCCACGCCCTGCCCTGCTATCCCAGGGAAGAGGGCTTCCTTCAGACTCACCCGGCTGTGTTCAGGACACATGCCACTCAAGCCTGTGAGGGGCATCCCCAGGCATAGCTCCTTGTGTCTGTCACCACCATCGCCTCTGCCATCACCATCACCATCATCACCACCATCACCACCATCATTGTCATCATCACCACCACCACCATCACCATCATCACCATCACCACCACCATCACCACCATCATCACCATCACCATCACCATCATCATCACCACCATCAGAATCACCACCATCACCATCATCAGAATCACCACCACCATCATCACCACCACCATCACCACCATCACCACCACCATCACCACCATCACCACCATCACCACCATCACCACCATCACCACCACCATCACCATCACCACCACCATCACCATCATCACCACCATCACCACCACCACCACCACCATCACCACCACCACCATCACCACCATCACCACCATCATCGTCATCATCACCATCACCACCATCATCACCATCACCATCACCATCACCACCACCATCACCACCATCACCATCACCATCACCATCATCATCACCACCATCATCACCATCACCATCATCACCACCATCAGCATCATCATCATCATAAGACACAACAACCTCTTGAATTTCTAGGAAACACTGTGTCAAGTTGGCTATTTTTGCCCACAAAGCAGTAAATGGAGGTGTCCCCGAGGCTGGGTTTTCCAAGAGGGCCTTGGCCTGGCCACTGCGGTGGGTGGTCCAGAACAGTCTTCCATGACCTGAACCCGTGGCCAGGCAGGTGGAGGGTGTGCGGGAGGGGCAACCGAGGCAGAGCTGCTGGCCCAGGCGGAGGCTGCAGGGAGGGAGCAACCTGCTCTCACACAGGCCCCAAAAGTAGAGGGTTGGAGGGGGTGTGGCCTCCCCCTGGGGGAAGCGCACACACCAATCCTGCCTGGAAAGCCGCTGACCACTGCAGTCTGCAAGAAGGTGGGTTCAGGGAGGAACGTGGAGGCGGCTGAGGAGGACGCACCTCCAGACCTGGGGGGACCAGTGGAGACTGAGGGAGTGTCTCCCCACAGGGTGAAGGTCTCCTGCCTGCCTCCCCTCTCTCTCCACTCATCTCATACGCGACCCTCCCGCGTGGCCAGGGTCTCCTCATGTGTCTTTTCTGGTTAATAAACCTTGCCTCCGGGGGGCCTGGGGGTGTGGGCTCACAGTGCTGCCCCACCCCGCAGACACACTCTGTCATAATTAGCCACGTGCGGCCTAATTAATTGAGTGGTCAGGATGCTAATTAGCGACTTGATTGAGACTGGAGGAGGGTGAAGGGCAACCTTGGCAGGGAGCGCGGCTCCCCCGCAGGTCTGCTCCCCGCAGCCACGGCCATGGCCTGCCCAGCGGACTCTCCCACACACCTGTCACCTCCCCGATCTGGTACGCAGGCCTGGCCCAGGCCCTGGCCCCGCCCCTTGGGCTTCATGGCTCCTCCCCCAGCACCCTGGTCCCGCCCTCTCTCCGACCACCTCATTTAAGAGGCTGGCCCCTTGGCCCCTGGTGGCTCTGTCTCCCCCTTAGCATCCCCACCCAAAGGACAGCAGTGAGACCTGTGCCCCTGTGTGGCAGACTCACTCCCTTCCTGAGCAACATGTGTCCTAGGGCCCCTGGCCACCTCCTGCCTGGGCATGCGGGCTTCCCACTGGTGTCCCGCGACCACCAGGGCTTCTTTGGTCTTGGCCCTTCCTCCCCTGCTCCAAGCAGCCAAAGACCCATGGAGGACCTAGACACGGTGGCCTGACAGGCAGGCGAGTGTGGCCAGACCCCCAGTTTTGTGGACCTCTGAACAGGGCCCCAGGCACAGGCTCCAGGGGGGCAGAGGGGGTAGGGGCAGGAAGGATGCTCAGAAAGAAGAGAGCAGAAAAGCTGGGGGTAGGTGCAGTGGGAGGGGTGGGCCTCTCCTGAGACCCCCTATCATCCTTGTCCAACCCTCAGTCCTTGGGTGCATCCCAGCCAGGCCTGGGGCCCTCCACACCTCTGGAGGTGCCAGGGACCCCATCCCTCCTTTTCCCCAAAGGATCAGATGGGCAGGAGAGGTGGGGCACCCAGCCTCAGTTTCCTCCTCTGTAAAGTGGGTGATGGGACTGGGCTCCCACAGGGCCGCTCCAGGGCCCCTGATAGTTCTGACCAGCCTGATTCACCCCAGGCGCAGGTGGGGCGGGTGGGGCGGGTGGGGCGGGGTGAGCTGGTGCTCGAACCAGAGGAGAAGGGCCCAGGCCCATAGCCCTACTTTGGGGTCCACGCTGAGGTCAGAGCATCCGCCCTCCGTGCTCCAGACCCGGCCACTGGCCCAGCCCCCCGCTGGGGTCATTCAGAAGAACAGAGTGGGGACCTGGGTAGTGGGACAGCTTGGGGTCCAGGCTGGCTCCACGGTGAACATATGGCTGCTGGTGGGGCTGGAGGGAGGGTGAAGGGGGTGTCAGGTGGCGTGGCCCCCGTTGGACCCCCGCAGCCAGCGAGGGAGTGGGCTGGGACCCTGGGCTCTGCACGTCTGGCGGGGCCGCGTGCCTGCTGTGTCTCGCGGTTGGCAGGGGAGGTGACTGCTAAGCTGCCACTCCGGTGCCTAAGGCTGCCCTGACTCACGCGGGCCATCCAGGAGGGAAGGCGGGCGGGCACAGCTCCTACGCGGTGCCCCCAGGGAGTGGACGGGAGTTCCAGCTGCACCCACAGGCAAGGAGGGCCGTGTGGGGCCCCATGCAGCAGGTGGCCACCAGCGACTGCGGGGACCTCCCCAGGGAAGGGGGTGGGTAGGAAGAGCCCCCAGAGTGGTCTTGCCCCTGTGTGATGGCTCTAGGGTCTTGGGGAGGCAACTGCCCCCCCCCCCCACCTCTCAGAGGCAGCTGAGCACTTGCTGGGAGCACTGCCATCCCCCCAAACCCCTCCTGGGCAGTGAGCTGAAGCAACTCCTGGGAGGAGCCAGGCAGGAGGAGGGACCAGGGTGGACCTGGCCCTGCGCAGTCTCTCTTCCTGCCCAGCCCTGCTGGAGGCCAGGTCAGCCCCTGGGGCCCTGGCTGTGCTGGGTGGGCCCTGTGCTGGGTGCCATGGGCAAGGGGAAGGGGTAGGGGCCTGGGAGGAGGTGGTGGCAGGGTCGCTGGGGACAGCCCTGTAGGGGAGCAGGCCCTGGGGGCAGCGCAGTGAGTCCAGCCGCTGAAGGCTCTCCAGGCTGTGGGGGCTTGTACTGAGTTTGCTCTGAGGGGGCTGTGACTGGACACCTCCGACAGACAAGCTCCTGGAAAGGCGGCCCGGCTGGGGTGATTGGGTCCTTTGAGGGGCACCTGCTATCCGCCCTGGAGGCAGGTGGCTGGTGTGGGGGTTGGGCGGGGTGCAGACAGGACTGGAGTCCCCAGGAAGGGCCCTGGAGTGGGGCCTTTTTCAAAAACCACTTGGGCCAATACGTTCTTAAAAAGATTTTATTTATTTTTACAGAGGGGGGGAAGGGAGACCAACCCTATTTTATAACACAAATAACTGCAGTTCCAGCCCGTGTTCTCTGTTCTCTAAGCAGACACGTTCATCTCAGTGTGTCTCCCGTCAAACCCACGGCCCGAAGTGAGGGTCCTGGCCACACCCAGAGATCCTGCCACCTAATCTGATGGGGACACGCAGGCCAGACGCGCAGGAGGCCAGGCCCCAGGTGGGTGGGAAGGGAAGGCTGGAGTGGGAAAGGGGCGTTAGTCTTGCTGGGCTTGGTGTCCGTGGACAACCAAGGACTGGGGATTCCGCACCAGGGGGACCAGGCAAGTGCTGGAACAGCCTGGAAGCCAGGAACCTGCCCAGAATGTGCTTTGGGGAGGAATGAACAAGGGCCAGGCTGACCATGTGACTGGATCACAAGGGCCTTGAAGAGGTGGAGGGACAGTGGCCAAGAGGGCAGGCTTCCTGGCATCTGAAATGACCTCCCAGGTGACCTGTAGCCCGGCGGAAAAGCCAGGAGGCCAGCCGTGGAAAGGGACAGCAGGGCCCCGGCCAGGTGACTGCGGGCAGTGCCCCCGTGGTCCTGGCCTCAGCCTCCCTGCCTTATCTGCTCCGGCCCTAGGAGGCGCACCTGCCTCCCAAACCCTGCCTTACAGTGGCGTTTTTGGGCGGCATTCCTACCAGTTGGTTGCCCAGGCCCTGCTCAGGGAACTGGAGCTGTGGGGTTGGATTTCAGGCTACTCTGCTGGCCATGAATAATGCAGCTGGCTGAGATTGGAAGGTGACCTCAGCCTGGGGGTGGGGCACCACCAGCGTCCTGCCTGCCCACCAGGACACCAAGTTCCCAGCCCTGACCCTGCCTGGGCATCCAGCTGCCTGTCCACCTGTACCCTGGCCTCTGCAGGGGCGGGGGACAACCTTCTTGTATGTGGAGAGGTGGGAGATTCCCCAGTGGGTCCCAAGGTTCCCCTGGTCTGTCCTCTGGGCCACTAAGGAGGGGAAAAGGCTGCCAGGCTCTGCTGACGCCCCTGTCAGGACGGGTCCTATTTCGGGGCCATTGGGTGAAAGAGGCCTCACACTAACCTCCCAAGCTGAGGGTAAAGAGAAGATCCTTAGAGCCTTGGGGTGAAGAGGTGGAGGGGGGCAGGTCACACACAAAGAAGAAATTGGAGCGATGGCAGAGCACCCTACCCCCCACACGCCAACCTTCCATGGTTGAGGAACAAGGACATTCTATGCGTGCGAAGTCCCATAGGGCTCCTTCCCAGGGTCCTCTCTGGGGAGGTGAGCAGGTGGCATGAGGCCCAGCCAGGAAGGGGGCAGACGTGGGTTCCAAGAAAGGGGGTCTGGTGCAGGGAAGGGGCCCAGGGAAGCAGCCGCAGGACAGTGGCAGGTCGTCCCAGGACAAGGTGCAGAGTGAGGCCTGGGGAAGCCCGCTGGGCTGTCATGCTGCTGACTCCAGTGTGGCCCAGAGCCACCTAGGGCAGGGACAGAGGGCCCGAAGGCATCAGGGAGAGGGATGGGGGAGGGAGGGACACCGGGAGGACATGGTGAGGGAGACAGGAGGCGAGAGCAAGACAGACGGACAGAAGGAGAGGGGCTGATCGGGAACTGGGAGCCCCGGGACAGCACAGCCCGGCTGGGGACAGACCCCTGTCACAGCAGCAGCAGGCAGCCAGGGGCGGCCACACTGCGGGCGAAGGTGAAGACGTGGGCCAGCCAGGGGGAGGGGCAGAGATGCCTGTGATGCAGGAGGGAGGCAACCAGTCGGACTGAAGCTGAAAGCCCAGCAAAGAGCCGTGGTGGACGGAGCTGCGCCGGAGCCCGGACCGCACGGGGCGCTCCCTGCGGCCCCAGGACACTGCCCGTGAATAAAACCTGCCCGGGGTGTTTTGTAGCAGCTTTGCTCAGAGTCACCAAAACCCGGGGACGTCCAGGGTGCCCTCCGTGGGTGATGGATAAACAGATGGCGGATGTTCACGCTGAAAACCTTACCTGTGTGCTACTCAGCAACAGCGGCCGGCCCGGAAAGGTCGCCCACGCGTGGACGCCACGGACTGTGTTCTGGGAGCGCAGCGCCAGGCAGGGCAACATGGCTCAGTGGCTCAGGGACGGGGCAGGGCTGAGGCGTGGGTCGGGCTCAGGGGGCTGCAGGGCAACTCTGCTTAGGACGCAGTCACGCGGGTACATGTCATCACACATTCGTCCAAACCCCCAGAAGGCAGGACGCAGGAGGGGCCGGGCAACACGCACTGCAGCGGACAAGTGTGTCAGCACCGGCTCATGGACGGGAACAGAAGAGGAGGCGGGGACGGAACATGCTCCTTTTCCTGCAAATATAAACTGCTTTAAAAAATCTATTAATTTCAGCCCTGGCTGGTGGCGCAGCGGGTAAGACGCCGGCCTGCGAACCCAAAGGTCGCTGGTTCGATCCCCAGCCAGGACACATAACCAGGTTGCAGGCCAGGTCTCCAGTCAGGTCCGTAGCTGGAGGCAGGTGAAAGGCAACCATACATGGATGTTTCTCTCCCTCTCTGCCTCCCTCCCAGTCCTTCTCTCTAATGAATAAAATATTTCTAAAAAGAGACCATTAATGTTATATATTTAATACCGAGCACAGGACATGCAGCAGGACCGCCCGCCCCCCTGGCAGGGACGGAGGGAGCTGGATCTGCCGCCGCCTCTCCCAGCCCCAAGTCACAGGTGGAGACACAAGCAGCAGGTGGCGCTGCTGATGCCCCGCCCGCCTCCCTTTTCTCTCTCCTGCCTCTGATTCTCTCTTTTTCTCCCTCCCTCTGCCTCTGCCTCTGTCTCCCTATCTGTGTCCCTGGCCCCACTCCCCTGTTCCCACCTCTCCCCACCTCTGGGCCCTGTGCCCTGACAGCTGATCAATTGCTCATCACTGCTCACAGGATCTTCCAGGTCACGTGTGGCATCTTAATCAGGGCTGGGCTTTCTCAGGCCCGTAGACAGCCGGCCTGCCTGCCTGCCTGCCCCGCAGCCTGCCCACGGACCAATGAGCCTGCGACCGGCCCCTGGCCTCCGCCTGCCCACCTGCTGGGCTTCTGACCCCATCTGGTGGCCACGGGGAGGCCCTGGAAGGGGCTCAGTGAGGGGATGGGCCTAGGGGTGCAGCCCAGCAGAAGCAGCACCCATCAGCCCATTGGCACCCCTGCTCACCTCAGGCCAGCCCCACCACCAGCTGCAGGGCCCAGCCTCCCCCGCACCCACCCGACCTCCCTTCAGAAGGCTCTGAACCCATCTTCTCACTCCTGCGCTGCCTCACGCGCCGCTCATGCCTGGCTCTCCAGCCTGCTGTTCACCAGTGCTGCCTCATGTCTGCCCCCAACCCCATGCTGCAGACAAGCTCCTGCCTCAGGGCCTTTGCACAGGTAGGTCCCCTGCTGAGCGCTGCCCACACCACCCTCATAAACCCCACAGGGTTTCCATGGACAGAGGGAGGAGACAGCCCACCTGCCTGTCCCTGCTGGTCAGCCCAGAGGCACAGATGACCCTGAGGGCTGCACCCCCCACCAAGCCGTCCACAGATCCTCAGCCTCCTCTCGTTCAGGCCACACAGGCGTCCACACTGGCCATGTACACCACCAGGCAAGCGGTGGCAGCAGCCAGCTCTCAGGCCTTCTGCACCCCTGGCTCCTCTGCCCCTTCCTGCCCTACGGTGGGAGGCAGTGCCATGTCCAAAGCGGCTTGAGACTTCCCTACAGCCCTTTCCCCTGTAAATACACAGTGACCCCTGGGGCCACTGTCACTGACCCCACCTGCTGGGCAGGGGCCCAGTGAGCCTGCGGTCTGATGTTCCCCAGGCCCCACCTTTGGAAGCCTCTAACGCAGCCCTGCCTGAGTCAGACCCCTGGCCTGTGGGCAGGGGTGCCAGCTGTGAGGGAGGGGTCCTCCTGCCTCCGGCCGCAGCGACTGTGGGCGCAGGCAAGACCCTGCTCGCCCCCCTGCTCCCCTGCCTGCCCCCCAAGACCCTGGCTCCCAGTGGAGCCTGGCAGGCTCAAGGTCAGGAGCTGTGTATTGACGGCCTGCGTCCACCCAAGGCTGGACGGGGAGGGAGGAGGGTTCTCGGCTCGATAAGGCCCATCCTGTGAGACCATAAATTTGGCCATTGACCCAGCAAGCAGACATCGATAAATGAATGGTTCATATAAACATTGTCCTTCCCAAATGAATCCAGCGGCGGGGGCGGGGGCATAGGGCAAGTGGGAAGTTGAAATATGGAGGAAGCAGGCAGGACCCACCCTGGGCCTTGCCCAGTGGCTGGGTGGGGGCGCTGGTGGGGACATGAGTAAAGGGGTGGAGATGGGGAAGGTGGGGAGTGGGGTGTGGGGGGCTCTTTCCTCCTCAGCACGCACCCCTCCCAGGAGTTCACAGGGCAGTGGGATTCAGCCAAGAGAAGCCCCAGGCCCGGGCATTCAGATCTCAGACGAACAGCGACGTGACTTGAGCGTGTGTCCCGTGCTGGACTGAGTGCCCGTGTCCGACCTGCAGACTCTGGCGGGAGGGGTGTCCTGTGACCTGTGACTGAGGAGCCCGGCAGGCCCCAGGCCGCCTCAGCCCCCTCTCACCCACCACCTTTGCAGGGGCTGCCCCTCCCCAGTGGGGCCTGAAGCACCTGCCTCAGGGCAGGAGTCCGGCTCCCGGGCTGGCGTCACCCAAGGAGAAGCCTGTCAACAGCCCACAGCTCTGGGTACCACCTGCCAGGCCGGCTCTGCGCCCGGGCACCCACAGCGTCCAGGGAGAGCAGAGGACTGCCACCAGCCCTCCTCCCCTGCTTAGACCAACAAGGCCAGTGGCTGCACCCTGCCCCAGCCTCCTGCGCACCCCACCAGGGTGATGAACAACCTGGGGCCCAGCAGCTCAGCCCAGGCCTGGAGGGTCAGCCATGGAGGGGTGTCGCTGACCATCACCCCCACACGCACTCGCTCTGGCTGCCACCAGGGCTAGACTGTGGGGTGGGGCGGGAGCAGTGGGGGGTGCCTTGCTGCTGTCCCCCAGTTTGAGGAGCTGCCTCCCAGTCTTCCCAGATGCACGCTCTTCCCCCATAGCAGGACGCCCTCAGAGGCCTCAGCCCAGACCACGGAGGAGGGGACTGCAGACCCCAAGGTCCATGATTGATAGGGACCTGGGGCCTGTGGCCTCGCCCCAAGCCGGGCAGACAGGGAAGCAGCTGTCACCACCTAATGGGCCCCATGACAAATAGGATGGAGGTGTGGGGGAGCTTCCGATCTGTCCCGGCCCGGCCGCAGGGCAGGGCGGTTCCTGTGGCAAGAAGGGGTCAGCCCAGGGGTCTGGGGACCCGCAGGACAAGGCTCTGCCCACCCCCGCCCCAGCGCTGGGGCGGTCGCAGGGGCCCTGGTGGGGAGGAGGGGTGTGGGAGGCGACTGCTGGGCCTCGCAGGGGCTGCTGAGCTCAGCGCCTCTGACCACGGGCTTCAGGGACCATTAACAGCCCTCCCCGCCGGGAGACATCCATTTGCTGCCGGACTGTGCTTACCGCGCCTGCCTCCCCTCCCCCTCCTCTATCAGCCTTCCGCTCTCGGGGGTCTCCCGGGGCTCCCCGCTCCCCCTGGGCGAGACCTCCTCCCGAACCACAAGCACACGTCACGTGTGGACCAGCTTGGAGGACGGGACACGGATCTGGGGCGCTGCAGCGGGGTCCCCTGGACGGGGTCCCTGAGCCATCTGCAGTTGCCACACGGAGGCGGCGTCCCAGGGCAGCGAGTCCCGGCGTGGACCCAGAAGTGGGGCTGAGACGGTGGGACTGAGGCCACCTGCGCCGCACCACAGTGAGACTGTGACAGGCTCCAGCGGCCACCAGGCCACACTCGGGCCCGCTGCCCCCACCCAGGGCCCCCAGACTGAGGCTGCTTCACGCATTCCTCCACCCCTGTCCTCACAGGCCCTCCTGGCTGGACTGTGACGGGTGGGGTGGCAGGGACAGAGGGGCCCGGGGTGCAGGATGGCAGAGGCTCCCCAAGCAGTCCCCCACACAGACTCAGGCGACACTTGGGGTGCTCAGTGTGAGGGGCCCGCACTGGGCCAGAGGGAAGGGGCAGGCGCTTTCTTCCGGGAAGTTCCGAAGGGGCACAGGGACAATAAAAAGCAGGCTGGCTTTGCCCCAAGGGACTATCAGAGCTTCAGGTCCCTGTCGCCTTGCTGCCTTCCCCAGGGTGGTGTCACTGGGAGCCGCTGGCTGCAGGGTCGCTGGGGGTCTTCAGGCCGAGGGTGGGGACCTTGGCAGGGGGATTGGAGACCTGGGCTGGCCACCCCAGGGTCGAAGCCCCCGCAGGACAGAGGGCCAGGCAGGTGGAAGGTGGCCCCCGGAGACAGAGGCAGGCAGCGGGGCAGCCTGAGGGGGTTCACAGGGTAGCTTGCTGGGCCATCAATCCACCCCCGGGGCTCTTCCGAGGTGTATAAAACTGCCTGTTCTCCCAGTTAGAAAAATGGCCTAGTTCTGGGATAATTGATTGATTTTCCTCTTTAGGAATATTCATGAACACTGGCTCCAAGAACAGGTAAGTCTCTGTCCCCCGGCAGAGCCACATCAGTGCTGGGGAAGAGCCGGAAGCAGCCCCCACGCAGCCTCCCTCCAGGGCACAGAGTGCGGGGCCAGCAGCACACGTGGGGTGGTCGCCGGGCACAGCGGGCGGAGTCAGAGGCTGGGCCTGCCTGGGGGCTCCCAGTCAAACCCCTGCACACAGCGTGCCCTGCCCCAGACCCAGTGGTGAGTGTCCCCCAGATCCTGCCCAGATGCTGTGTGACCCTGGACAGGTCTGAACCTCTCTGGGCCCTAAAACAGAAGCCGCAGCCCAGCCCCACAGGCCTGAGACTCTGTGTTGGTGCCAGGTCACCTTCCATCTGCTCCTCCATCCCATAGTCCCATGGTGCCTGGGCCGCCTTCGGACGGAGGCTCTGGCCCTGCTGGACCCTCCTCTTTGGCCCCCAGGGCTCTCCTTCCTGCCTCTCCTCCCTCCCCTCCCTGCCCCAGGCTGTCTCAAGCCTGCTCCATCTGTCCGCCTAGAGAACTAGTGGTTCTTGCAGCCCCTTTCAGTGCCCCCTGCCAGCAGGGTGAGCCTCCCCTCCAGAGAGTCCATGGCATCTGTGCAGGGAGCACCAGAGGACACACTTGTCCCCTGGCTGCCACTCCCACCCCTCTGCCCAGCCCAGCCCACTGGGGTGCCACATTTGCTGACAGACCCCTGGGCAAAGGCCAAGAGTGTCTGGAGGAGGGGTGGCAGGGGTCGGGGGACTCCTGGGTCCTGCCCCACACCCAGGAGAACCCAGCGCTGGAGAACCCGAGCAGAGAACACCCCTCATCCCACACTAGAAGCCGAGTGCTGAGGGCCGGAGGCATGGTGGCGGGGGCCTGAGACCCTGCTAACTCAGGCTGCCCCGCTGCCCTGACCATGACCCCTCCTCAAGCCCTTGGAGGGAGGCCCCGCCCCACCAGGGCCACCCCAGCAGCCCTGTCTGACCCTTCTGGGCCAGGCTTGCCCACAGGCCGGTTGAACTCAGGGACCAGGGCAGGAAGCCCTTCTCAAGGAAGTGGGGGAGGTTGGGCACGCTGGGTGGGGGTGGGGAGCTCCATCCTCTTCTTGGGGACAGTGGGCGGTGGCCCTCCTCGTGGACACCCTGTGATGGAAGCTGGCTCTCCGGGGCTTCCCTAGCTGGGATTGCCTTGCCCGGCATCAGTCCTCCAGGCAGAGGGTGCCCTGGCCCGGGAATTTCTCCCAGGGCCCTGGTCCCACCCTGAGTCCTGCCCACTGACAGGCAAGGCCTCGGAAGGCGGAGGTCACCATCCCCAAGGTCATGCTGAGTCCTGGCAGTGAGATCTGTGGAGGCTCCAGCAACCCCCAGGGCCACTGGGCAGCCGGGCAGCTGCTCTCAGGGCTGCACCCAGTGAGGCTGCGGGGCTCGGCCATCCCTGGGCCAGGCTCCCCCGGGGGCTGAGGACAGCGCCGTGCAGGATGGCCCACTATTGACAAGGAAGGACGGGATGGGCCAGCGGCCTGGGTCAGCAGATCCGCCGGGGCTCAGGATGCGCCTGGCATTGATCGGACCGATGCTGGCTGCCCGGTGGGGCCCTGGGGAAGGCAGGGGCGTGTCCTGCCCTGCAGGGTGGGGTCGGTGAGCTCCAAGACAGAGAGGCACATCCTCCCAACCCTGCCCCTACCACTCTGCTCAGCCCACCTGAGGGCCTGGTGCCTGACGCTGCCCTGGCTCAGTCCCCGGGCGCAGCACCCGACATACTTCCTACTAGGCCTCCGGTGAGCTGGGAACGGGGGTGTGAACTCTGTTCTCATGGGCCCGCTGCGGAGCCAGTGAGGGCAGGGACGGTACCAGCTCAGAGAGGAGACGGGCCTCCAAAGGAGACCGTGACAGGAGGGGACCCAGAGACAAGGAGGCAGGCTATAAGGACAGCTCATGGGATTCGCAGGCCCGTTGGGGAGAAGCAGGGAGTGGGGCCTTCCAGACACACCAGGGACGTAGAGGTCCCAGGACAGGAAAGGCTGGGCTGTAACTTGGGTCCCCACCATGCTGGCACCCCTGAGGCAGGACCAGATTCAGGTCACCTGGCGCTGCCCCCGTGCCACCCACCCACCTCTGCCTGCCTCAGGGATGGATGTCGCCCACCAGGTTGGTTGTTGGAAGCAGGGAGGCTGCGTGGGGTCTGGGAGCCTCCGGAGCCAGGTGGCCAGGCCGCCTGGGGAACTGCAGGCAGGCCTCGCCCCCCACCCACACCCACCCTGCTGTCCCCCTTGTCCGCCGCACCAGGAAAGAATTGGGGTTTGATCCACAGGACCATACAGCCCACATGCTGCGGCTGTCTGGCTCCAGCGGGACTGGGTGAGGGGTAGGAGGACCCCAAGCATGCTCCGTCCCAGTCCCAAGGCTCCCCCAGCTCCTGTGGGAGAGTGAGGGGGTGACCCAGTGCCTGCAGGCTCCCCCAGAAGCTGGGGTCCCAGGTACCACCCTCTCCTCCTCCCTGGCACCCCCAGGCCACCGCAGTGCCCACCCCTGGGCTTCGTCCCGGATGCTGCCCCCAAGCCTCCTGCCCTGTCCTGGGCTCTCCTGTGCACCCCGCTCCTGTAGACCCCGCCTCCTGCCTGCTGTGGGGCACGGGTCGGTGCAGGGCCTCCAACCAGACCCCCAGAGTCCTGCCGCCAGGGCTGCGCGCCCGGTGGACGCGAGGGACAGGGGTGCGGCAGGCTGTCACCACAGCGCCAGCCCGGGGTCACCACACAGAGCCTAACCCGCCCCACAGCCAGCCGCACTGACCCCCGGCCGCATACCCACGCCACGCTGCCACCCCTGTGCCCGCCCTGGCCCACGGGGACAGCACCCCTCCGCCGGGCCGGCCCCCCCTGCGCACAGCGGCTTCACCGTCCGCGGGAGCCGAGCGCGCCGCGCCGGCCGGGGTGCGGGGCTGGGCTGCAGGCCTGGGGTCGCGGCCGCGGGGGGCCGGCAGCAGGTGTCCGGCGCGGAAGTCCACGCCGCGGGTGATGAATGAGGGGGCGGGGCCGGCATTTAACGGCGGCCGGGGATTGCGCCACTCCGCCCGTAACCGGCGCATTATGAAGGCTAATGGATTTTTGAAGCCAGATTGATTTTTCATTAATTTGGTAAAAATCTTTTTCCTCTCCCCTATAATTCTGTCTTAAAATGCTCCCCCTGACAGCTCGATAAGTCACTTTTGCCTTAATGCACGTCTGGCTCAGCC